>JACXGM010000633.1:0-67602 GCA_016801145.1 Umbra pygmaea | reverse complement strand
GTGGTTAGAAACTAGCAACACCCTGCCACATGAGATTAGATGATGAACGTGTATTTTCTGAAGTTGTTGTGATAGGGCAATTTGTTGTTTGCAATAAAAGTTGTCCCGAAAAAAAACTGTTTGTTTCAGCTGTGTAATACAGTGGCCACCCACTTTTTACTGAGCAGCTACTGTGTCATTGTTTTGACTGTTTAAAAAAATAATCTAATTTAAACTCAATTCACCTATAAATACCTGGGTCAAATGACTCTTAGTGCCATTCAAATTATCCACATCTGAGCAAATGACTCACAAGTCTAAGTCTGAAATACAGATGGAGCCCCCATTCAAATGGCTCTATAATGAATACCGTCATACTCAATAATACGGCTGTTCTACAGCGGAGAGTCTCATACAGTCTAATAGAAAAGATCTTAAAACAAACCAATTGTTTGGAACACTGCCTCAGTCCTACTGCTACTTAAAATTCATACATGACATACACATAACCACACACACATACAGTACACATATCGGTACATATCCATACACCCAGTGTGGATGTGGGCATGAGGGTAGGAGAGACTATGAGAGAAGGAGACCATGAGTTGATGTGTGAAGAGGTATATGGACAACAGGTAATATTCATTGTCCTCGTATTTGTAAGAATGTTGTGTGATGAGTGTGTTGTGGAAGAAACTGTGGAACATGTGCTGCTGTATTTTAAAAGCTATGATGTTGTGAGATGAGTGTCTTGTGGAAGAAATTGTGGAACATGTGCTGCTGTATTTTAAAAGCTATGATGTTGTGAGATGAGTGTCTTGTGGAAGAAACAGAGGAACATGTGCTGCTGTATTGTGAAAGCTATGATGTTGTGTGATGAGTGTCTTGTGGAAGAAACGGTGAAACATGTGCTGCTGCCTGCTGTATTGTGAAAGCTATGATGTTGTGTGATGAGTATCTTGTGGAATAAATGGTGAAACATGTGCTGCTGTATTGTGAAAGCTATGATGTTGTGTGATGAGTGTCTTGTGGAAGAAACAGAGGAACATGTGCTGCTGTATTGTGAAATCTATGATGTTGTGTGATGAGTATCTTGTGGAATAAACGGTGGAACATGTGCTGCTGTATTGTGAAAGCTATTATGTTGAAATGTTGTATGAACGGGTTAGGACGGTGTGACAAGGATGCACAACAAATTGTCTAGTGTTGTTTTTCCAGTGTTACAGTAACTATATGTTACAGTGTTAACTAAGTTGTTAAATGAACACTTGGGAGTTTTAAATCAACACACCCTTGTGTAACACCCATACGGAAATTTAATTTATGGCCATATACTGTATGTATATAACTCACTGTATGTCTGATATCGGCATATATGGTGGAAACATCAACACATATATGTACATATATGTCAAAATTGGCAGTTTTTATATATGTGACATATGTTTCCACATTTGACATCCATATTTGCAATTACTTATGTATAACAGTGTTTATAAGTGATGTATAATATCTGTTGATGTATATATGAGAGTACCGATATTTAAAAAAATAATATAGAAATACCAATATGTTTTGTCTTGCCTTATGTCAGTTAACAATTAGTCTAAAGTCTACAAATTCAAATAATAGTGAATGATTAGGTGTGGGATATTGATGTTGTATATATATTACATGTGATGACATGTATGTCTCAATGAAATATGTGGTAATATCTTTATTAAATGTATGTCACATTTAAGTATGTAATTAAAAATAAATTAAAATAAATTAAAATATACTGTATTTTAAAATGTTACGGTTTTTCATACTGTATGGTCATATATAAAATCTCCATATGGGATGTCACATTTAAATATGTAACTAAAATATATGGTGAAATATTTTGTAATATTTGTTATACATGGCCATATGTTAGTTGTCAGTGTGTTACTTTAACAGCTCCCCAGCCTGCTGACGACACTGCTCGGGTCCTAAGCCCCCCCCCACCCATTGAGACAGCACACCTATTACCTACTTTTTACATTTCCTATATGCTGTGTTATGTGGTCTGTTGTGCTTTATTGTCTATTGTGAAGTGTTGTCATTGTTATGTTTTCGAACTGGAATATTACTAATTCTCAGCGTTGTAAGGGGCCTTTTGTTTATTTTACAAGTTTACTGTTGCCAGACACACCTATTCTAAGTTTACTACTATTTTGACTTCCAATGCTTTCTAAATAAATTACAAGAAAACTACACCTGCATCCTGACACATCTCTACTCCAACACATCACAGACTAACAGAAAATGGAGTCAGCAGGGAGACCCAAACTGGCCGACGTCGTGGACGCATTAAAGAACATGGCAACGCACTGGCCAGACTCGGATCGGCAATGGACCAGGTCCTATAGTCCATCCACCGCCTGGACCAAGACAGTCCATAAGGGAACACCGCCACTGTCCCAACTTCTCCTAATTCAGTGGTAGCAGCTCCCGAATGGACGTCCAGGATCCATTCATTTGGCTATCAGGAGGAGTATGATCAAACAGCGTCCCATTGTCATGGGTTCCTCCTCCAGCGTGGACAGACCCTGGAGTGGGCCAATGCTCTCTGGCGTTACGAGAACCCTATCATGGAGGATTATGAGCCGGTCTTCGACCACCCACCTGAGGGCCGCAATGTGGGTGAACCCCTGTTCCATCTGCGGCAGGGGGCAAGATCTGCCCAGAAGGTTGCGTTGGAGTTCCGCAACCTGGCCACTGGCTCAAGTTGGAATGATTGCACACTAACAGACCACTTCCGATGTGCACAGTATGCACAGTCCTATATCTAAAAAAAAACTAAGTATATGGTGTTTTCCGGAGCCAAAATTCTACAATTGGACAGCTTTAACATTACTACACTAGATGGCTCTGTATGAGAATGTGTCCCCTCATATAAACATCTGGGAATTCCGTTGACGATCCGTCTTTAAATACACACATTACTGAGCTGGTGAGAAAGCTGAAAGTGAGAATTTGCCTTTTATAGGAATAAATCATGTCTGTCCTCACAACATAGAAAGGAAATTGTTCAAGCCATATTCATGTCAGTGCTTGATTATGGTGATGTAAAATATACACATAACAGGGCTGAAACATTTAGATGCAATATATCATGCAGCGTTGCAGTTTATTACTGTAGCAAACGTTTTACTATTAGAAATACCACGAGTCCACTCTGAGTTGGGTGAGACTGCATTTGAATAACATGCTGCACATTCATGGAATGATATTCAGAGCAAACTAAAGCTAGAGGGTTTAGTTCCAGTAAGCACATA
This sequence comes from Umbra pygmaea, assembly GCA_016801145.1. Classification (NCBI taxonomy): domain Eukaryota; kingdom Metazoa; phylum Chordata; class Actinopteri; order Esociformes; family Umbridae; genus Umbra; species Umbra pygmaea. The sequence continues at coordinate 64,318 of JACXGM010000633.1, read as the reverse complement.
TTTGTTACATGACCTTTGTTATTGTTAACTTTGTTTCTATTAAAATTTGTTGATTTTATATTTTTTACCTGTTTTAGTAACATAGTACTACATATTAATATTTTTTATACTATTTTATTTTGTTGTATCGCAGGGCACAACTGTAAAAGAGACTTGAGACTCGTTTTCCCTGTATAAATAAAGGTTTTATATATATATACACACCCATACACACACAAAGCAGGTAGCTAGGCCTCCCACTTAACTGCAAATCTAAATTTCAGGAGATAGAAAACAAACATTGTTAAGATTTTCAATTAGTGATTCCATTTGCGTTAGCTAACGTAATCTAGCTTGCCTATGCTCCTCCAGTGTAGGAAACTCAGATCTTTGTAAAGCAAGTGTTTCGAGGAGTGACACTGGAAAATCCTAAAATAGCTAGCTAAAGCTAGTTACCATTAGCTAACGCTTGATTCACTCTTCATTGTCCTAACACTTCAAGTTTATTAGCATTATTTTCCAAGTCATCAGTCGTTCTCAATACTTGTGTACACATTTGATCTTAGGTTTGTTATGGTTTTACTAACTAATGTAGCTTACTTAACTAATTGTTTGCTACCAATGTTAGCTAGCTTACTCCAGATTTGACCATGCTTGTTTGTTGACTATGATTGACAGGCATCATGAGTGCAACATCAATGTCTCTTAAGTTATTTGTTTGCTAAAATCAACAGAAATGTTGATACCCCCCCAAAGAAATGATTATATTTCCATTATTTTATAAATGTACTAATTTATCATGATATCTACGATATGGCAAAATCCATATCACTGCACAATGTTACTCACGTTTTCACATATATATACCACCCACACAGCAGGGGTCACCAACCCTGGTCCTGGAGAGCTACTGTCCTGATTATTTTCATTCCAAACCTTATCTAGCACACCTGATTCAAATATTTTTAGAATGAGACTACATTTTGTGGAGTTGGAATGAAACCCTACAGGTTGGTAGCTCTCCAGGACCAGGGTTGGTAACCCCGACAATACAGTATATTAGCTCACAGTATATTAAAACATGAGCAACAACCAAACAGTTGTGTAGGGAGAAAAAATTGAAACACAGCCTTACAGCAGGATGTGTTGCACTTTGGAGTCTGCTCTCTCAAGTTTCCCATCATTTCAAGAAGTAAAATCACATGTGCAATTTCTCTCAAATCTGTCCTAGTTGAATGGCCTTCGCTTGTTTGTAGGGCTGCCTGTCAGCACTGGCCTGCCCTGCCTACATGAATTTCCCAGGCTTGCCTGTAGGAGTTGTGACCTAGATGTAGCTTCACCCTACACTTAAATCTATTTTAGAAGGACACACAGAACATGGTCCTATGCCAAAAAACTCTCCAGCTCAATGGAACCAGATTCTCTGGGTTTCTCACAGAGCAGGCACAACACTGAAATATAGGACTGTTCGCTCAGTCACTCTGCGAATTACAAAAATGTTGTAGGTTTTTAAGACAGAGACAGACAGAAAGAAAGATGAGAGAGGCAGAAAGACTGATTGTACTGTACCCAGCAGTGCAGCAGGTGTGTCTGTAAGGGGTTAACCCTGATACTGTACATGTCTATGCAGGGAGCTGCCAGACCAGATGGTGGCCATATGTATTCACAGGAAGGCATCACACATGATGGAGCAGCCTGGGAAACACTAAGGTAGGATGCAAGAGAGAAAGGATTCACACACGATGGAGCAGTCTGGAAAACACTGAGGAAGACAGGAATTATACAGCACTGAGCTAGCCAGGAAAACACTAGTAGAGTGGAATTATACATAACTGAGCTTGCCTGGAAAACACTGAGGAGAAGAGTATGTATACATAATGGAGCTAGCCTGGAAAACACTGAGGAGAAGAGTATGTATACATAATGGAGCTAGCCTGGAAAACACTGAGGTAGAGAGCAGGATTAAACCTGATTGAGCTAACCTGGAAAACATATCATAAAGCTAGCATGGAAAACACTGAGCTAGAAAGGGATTACCAATGATAGAGCTAGCCTGGAAAACACTGAGCTAGAAAGGGATTACCAATGATAGAGCTAGCCTGGAAAACACTGAGCTAGAAAGGGATTACCAATGATAGAGCTAGCCTGGAAAACACTGAGCTAGAAAGGGATTACCAATGATAGAGCTAGCCTGGAAAACACTGAGCTAGAAAGGTATTACCAATGATAGAGCTAGCCTGGAAAACACTGAGTTGGAGAGGGATTATCCATTATCCACAAAGAGATTCCTTAATTTCCATTTGCTTTGTAAACGAATATTTCCCATGCCAATAATGTTTGAGGGAACTCTCCAAAATACAGAGCTGCATGTATGTGAGACGAGGTTAGATGAGAGGAGCGTGTGATGACTGGAGTATGGTCCTGGTATGGTCCACCCAGGAACCACTGAATGGTCTGAGACAGCCAGCGACCACAAATCTTTAATGGGTTAGTAGTGTAGCAGCCACAGGGATGTGTTGGGATTTAGGCTACAAATGCTCTGATCTTACATGCCCCGGGAGAAGATACACATGCACATGTCTGCTTGTGTTATTAAAACAGCATGGTCGGTCTTTTGGAGGGACCATGTAAACATGTGATCCGCTACACACATGTAGTCAAATGCACAAACAGACACACAATGTACTGGTCATTGTTTGCCAGTACAATTATTTTACAGACAGTGCCTTCGAAGTAATAAAAGACAATGTAAAGTGTATAAACACAGTGGATATCCATTAAGATGCAAACAATCACTGTTTCGGCTACATGTTGGATAGTAGCATTGTAATATCCAAAACTTCCCTGGGTTTCCCGCAGCACTTTTTTGTCAAGGCGGCCGCCCAGACAAGACCCGATATCTGCCTTAACTGCGCAGTCCCCAAAAATAAATTTGACAAATTACTGATTTTCCTCAACAGAAATCAGTAATTTCAGAAATCTATTCTTAGATTATGTCCTGTGATAAACACTCCTCTAACATACCTAAAACTACTTGTATTATGTCCTGTGATAAACACTCCACTACCTAAAACTACTTGGGAGCAGGAAATGGGTCTTGAATTTTCAAGAGATTTCTGGGATAGAGTGATTGATAGAACAAGTTCCAGATCATCTTGTGATTGACTTGGACTCATTCATTTTAAGGTGACCAACAGAGTTAATTACTCTAAGTCTAGACTGTCCAAAATGTAATACACAGTGGCGGATGTGTGTGACAGATGTTTTTCCTCCCCATGCAACCTCTACCATATGTTTTTTACTTGTTAGAAATTGAGCTATTACTGGACCTTTGTATTCCATACCCCTTCGGAAGCACTTCCAATCAATTTAAATCCATGCCCCCTGATAGCGGTATTTGACTCCCTCTCGCTAAATTATAAACATACCGATATAATTGCTTTTACTACACTATTAGCCTGTGGCAGGGATTGGTAACGGGGGGTGGTGGTGGGGGACGGGGATTGTGTTTGGGGGGATTGAAATTGTTAAAATTGTGGAAATGTATTGATATATTGCAGAACACAGTATATTTACTGTTCTTTATTCTGTTGAAATCTCTATAAATAAATAAAAAAATATGATGTGTGATATGCGTCCGGTTTTTTAATACCATTGCGCTCTGTTAAGTGTGGAGCAATAGAACGTGTTCACTGTTGCGCATTTCAATAATGTTGTTTTGCACCCCCCCCCCCCAAAACAAACTCAACTGCCTTAACTAACCCATTATCTGCGAGAAACCCAGCTTCCATAATATAATATATGTCGTAGCAGTGTATTGATGATGTTTAGCACATCCTGAAATACTAAATGCCTATTGGCCAACAAAGCTTTGGGCATGATCTCTGCTTTGATTTGGAATTCTGCACCCTAGCTAACTGACTGGTATAGTAGCTAGTTTTCATATTATGACAACACCAGATTGGACGTAGTTATAAAGCCAGCAAAGAAAGTAATATTTATTATGATAGGTTAATGATATATAACGTGACATGGCACTTAGATAATGAACAATCAATATTTTAAATTTAAAGGGATTTATTGGCATGAGAAACAGTGGTCTACATTGCCAAAGCTTGTGTAAAATAAAATAAAAACATGTATAAAAATCAATAAATCAAAAAGGAAAAAAAATTATATCAACGAATTTTCAATGTTTTGCTGACATTGCACACAATTTCAGTGTGTTTATACACATTACATGATCTGATATTACTTTGAAGGAACTGCCTGTAAAATAATGGAAATTGTACTGGCAAAGAAATTACTGTTATATTTGCAATTTCTAATGATCTTTTTTACAGTGTACGTCTAAAACCTCCCAGTAATGGCTGTACCAAGGTCTATGCTGTTGGAGACGATGTAAAGCTGTAATGTCATTTTTCATAATGAAATGGCCGTGCCGTGCTACTACCCAGACATAGGCTGCGTCTCAATACGCAAAGTATGCATACTAAAGAGTATGCCCGACTACGATTAGTATGTCCCAAACCATAGTACGCAAATATAGTATGTCAGCAGTCCCCGGATGGTCTACTATTTCCGGGGGATTTTCGAAGTATGCAACCTGCAAAAATTCTTCTTTGGCTGTGTGTAAATGTAAGTATCCAAAAGTTAGGTAATAATAAACGTGTCATTACATGGGTTTTTGGTTATTGTACTAATATTAAATACATTTTAAATCAAATGCGAACAGGTTGTGCCAAATGTTTAATTTTCACGTTTCGCGGGCTTCATCGCTTGTGGAAGTGGTCTAATTTTAGATGCAACGTTATGACGCGTTAGTATATCCCCCATGCTAGCATACTTGCTTACTATATACTTAATAGTACGTACTTTACCACCACCTGCGTTGTACATACTTTTAGTATGTAGTATGCATATTGGGATTCAACCCTAAACTACAGAGATTGTGGGTGCCTTAAAAGTTACGCAACTGTCATGCCTGGGTGGAGCGTGACTGCCACCCATAGGTAAGGAGGGTAATGGGCTGAGCAGGGTAGCTGATTGGAAATGGCTAGTCAGTGGGAGGTGCTGAGAGCATTTCATTTGGTTATGTCACTGGCTTTGAGATCTTGAAGTAGTTTGTCTCCATGCTTTGGCCTGGGGTGATGCTAAGGACGCTTTCTGGATGACAGCAGGGGTGTAGTAAACAGGTAAAAGGTAATGATGTTTCAAGGGGCCCTGGGAGGGGGAGGGCCCTGGAATTTTAATATTGTATGATTTGACATATTAGTCAGGCCCCTGCAGGTTTTCTTTCACAGTGCCCAGAAATCCTGGCTATGTCCCTGGATGACATTTACCATTGTGTTCAGAAGACTGCTGGTTTTAGCCCCACGTGCTTTTAGCCCAATTGTAATTGAAGCTGTAACATGCCAGTAAAGGAACAGCTTCCATTCAGACTTTAACCAGAAACAGAATCTCACACGGACACAAGGGCAACTGCCATGCACAAAAACACAAAGCCTGATGATTTACATCTGCCAAGCTTTTATTGTGTACTGCCTCTTGCAACCATGTTACACTGGAGGTGTAGAATGTCCACTGGAGAAAAGCATGTGAATTAAGGTTACCCTGAGTGCTTTCCTCCCATATCCAAGAAGGTATAATCTCCATTACACAATTATATTATCACTCAGCGTATCAAGACCAGGAGAGAAATACATTTTATTTATATTTTGTAGTGCTGGGCATAATGTGTCTATTTCAAGAACTTCAAATTGCATAGAAATCATGAAGAAAATCTCCAAAGTAAAGCTCAAAATGCAAGCTAGCGAGTTTGAGTACAAAATATAATGTTTGTATGCATAAAAAAGACATCTAAATTTAGACAATGTATTTACAAATTATTATGACCACTAAGCAAAAGGTTGACATTGCATCCTGAACTAGCAATGCCAAAGACAGTTAACCCTAATTGCTGCTATCACTTGCTTTGGCTAAGAGTGATTTTACAAAAAAATCTGTTTTTGCTTTCACGCCAAATTCTATAGTCATTGTCACACATAACAACAACTGTGGGAGTTGGTCAGACAGTATGAACAGACCTGGTAGCAGCCTTTGGACAGCATGTCAATGAGAAATCCTGTCTGTTTCAATCAGCAACATTCTGCCAGAAGACTAGTTAATGAGATTTCAGTGGTAAATCAATACCTCATTGCATCTAAAGTAATTAGCTATTTATCTCAAAAGTTAGATCGCAAAAAAACAATCTTGCATGTTTTTAAAGACTGGCTTTGTTTCTGTGTACATGTGAGCATGTCTGAATATGTGTGTTTGCAAGCATTTTGTATTAAATGACAGGCCCTGATTGAAGGTTTCTGGACAGGCAGAGAGACAGACAGACTGTGTGAGTGAGTGAGTGAGTGAGTGAGTGAGTGAGTGAGTGAGTGAGTGAGTGAGTGAGTGAGAGGCTCGTGGGGGGGCTGACAGATAGAATGAAGGCAGACGCATCAGCATGGGTAGAGCAAGCTCATGTCCCACAGCAGCCTGGCAGGCGCCCATGGTGGATGGCATCACACACGGACTGACCGACAGCTGACAGCCTGAGATAAATCATGAGCTCATTACTGAGTCACACGTACTGTCACACATGAACATGTACATCTGTGCACACACATGCATGTACTGTACTGACACACTGACAAACAAGACAAACACACAAGCCCGTAATGACCCCCACCAGTGACACGACCCCCATCAGCGTTACACAACATCCTCCAATCTGAGAAGAAAGGCTATTCCGTAAGCCCTGTTATTTTATCCTGAGGTAATAGCTGTTATTCCTCTTTTCATGTCACCTCTTCTGTCTTGGGTAATAATAGTTTGTGTGATCTCCAGAAGTGGCAAACTCTCAGCTGGAGGCTCTCCAGATAATGCTAGCAATCTACGGCAGCAGAGACGGAGGGTGATCAGTCGTTGTTAGGGCGATTTGTGGATCTTTCAATGTGACTCCATCTATCTACGCCGAAGCGTTCCCATGCATCTAATGTTTACTTGAGATCAGTCATATCCCATATTAGAATGGTATGAAATCCAGATCGACCAAAGTGAAAGTCAAATTTATTGTCATAACCTCATGCACAGCGGGCTACAGCTGCAATATTATTTTTGCGAGCCCATCATCGATATAGTTCAGTAGACTTAGACAAATAGACAAGTTTGTGAGCTAAAGTGTTAAAATCAGTTTCCGCCAATCATTTAGCTCAACGTGAGATGAATTTAAAAAAGCCTGTTGAGATAAATGAGAAATTGATTTCTTCCAAATTTATGCAGACCTACAATCTTACTGCAGGTAAATGCAAAATTGATTTACAACGTGGAAAATTGTGGACAGAGCTTTGTGTGTGTGTCTACTGTGTTTGTTTGCGTGTGTGTGTGTTTTTGTGGTGAGGGCATGTTACATAAAATTACAGTCCAATGACTAAAACTTACGCCCCGAGAGGACAAATGAACCATTGACATATTCACTTTGCAATCCATTTGACGGTATTTAACACAACACTGTGCTAAATTAATTACTCACTTTAACCTAGAGGCTCTGGAGCAAGAAAGAAAATAAATAATATCATAAAACGTGAATTGCTGCAGGAGGAAATTTTCCATTGGGATGTTGTACATGGATGACATCACATACAGCATAAAGGTTAAAACTGAGACCGTTCAACTCAATGTGCTTCAACGTACAATATGAACGGAAAACAAAAGGTATTCAATTAATAATGGAAATACAGTCTTAACAATCTGAGTAATGGTATCTTCTCCTGAAGGAACTGAAGGATACTTTTTAAATCCCATTCCAAACTCTGAACTAACTAGTGGCATGATTATCTTCTATGCCAAAAGCTACTGACCAAAATGTCTATACTCAGATTACTCAGGGTTCACAATAGAGAGGAAACCCCACAGAAGGAGATGGCAATCAGAGGGGCAGAGGTTAGTGAGTCACAGCCCACTAGAAAGACCACAGTGGCATGTTTTAGACTGTCAGACTGGGATACAAACAGAAGTTTATCTCTATTATTACATTACAATCTCTCTCATATAATATCGTATACATACACCAATCACCCTTAACATTATGACCACCTGCCTAAAATTGTGGTCACTGACCCAGTCGTCTAGCCATCACAATTTGGCCTTTGTCAAAGTTGGTCAAATCATTACGCTTGCCCATTTTTCCAGCTTCTAACACATCAACTTTGAGGACAAAATGAAACGTTTTCAGACAAGTCTGCATCACTAGACGCAGGGAATCTTGCCTAATGATGCTCTGCCATGCCTGTATGCCTATTTCCTGTACACTGCTCTTGATCTGTCTAATAGTTATTTGAAGCCAACTGTCCAAACACTTTTGGCACCACAGAACCTGGGTAGTATGTATCAAACCTGCTGTATGTTTTGTTTTATCAAATACTAAAATTAAAGCTGACAGACTGCACTTCTGAAATACGGGGCCAAAACGTGTTACTGTCCAAATACACTTGTGTATAAGTGTATAACAGTATATTTAGCATCAACAAACAAGTTGGTCAGATATATGGCAAGGCAACAGGATGAGCTCATTTTAAACAATACAAGTGGACATTCTGGATACAGCCTTTAGATGTGGCTTATTGGTCATATACCACAAACCCCAAGGTGCCTTAGGGCTTACAAACTAGTAACCAATGTTATGTGGTCATCAGCCTTCAAGACTTACAAAATCCAGTTCATACTTATACAAATATAAACTGCAGTCTTATTCACTCTCATACAGACTTCAAAGGTTAAAAAGAATGCACAGAGATAGAGGCATACAAAACATAATTCCCTCACACAGTTTCTATTTACTGTCTGTCTGGTTTATACCTCTCCTGGATATGGTAGGAGAACACAGAGACAGTACACACTGCAATTTACATGAATCTACATCAGAATAGGCTCTTCTCCTTATGTGCTTATTTTGTATTCCCTCTCAAACACACACACACATTCCATACACATAAACACCTCGTTCTGCAAGCAAACCAAGCAACTTATCTCCATCATCCAAGTTCCAGGAATGACCCAAAATAATAACTGATACCTGCAGCCCACCTCAGTCAGTACCCCACTATCTGCTGCGTCACCACAGAGCTAGAGGCATGCAAGGCACTTCCCCTGTGCATAGCCCCCTACCTGGTCTCAATCCTGGATGATTACTGGCATACTGTGGCAGATAATGGGCAGAGTGGAGCTCCACTATCACTCATCTTCCAGGCAGCACTGCCAGCAGCAGACCATGGGTCTGCTACACTGTCTGCTTTTTGCGAAAGAAGAGAAGGTGATTGAAAGCCGCGCGTGAGGTTTAAAACAGACATTCCATACATCATCAACTGGGGAAATTACACAGATCTTAAATCTCAGGCAAACGACGGAGAGCAGACAGTGGAAGCTGAAAGTGCTGTTATCGTAGCGTTACGTTTACATGTACCCTCTTAAGAGTGCTGAGTCATTAGTCCCCAGTGAGTTGTTTCAGGAACCGAGTTTGCGATCGAGTGAGGTCCAATTTGCCGGGTAATTGTTTCACCTAACGTAATCTATCATCTTGACTGCACAAAGTAGCTGGGGGGAATATTGTGGACACATGAAGTTGGACACCCTGACAAAGAGAGTAGACTAAGGCACATTCACGTTTTTGACATAGAAATTGGAAAATGTTGCCATATACCCAACCTTGTTATTTTGAGAATTAACAGAACATTCAATGTCTTTTCCTCGAGTCCACCACACTGACACGTCTAACGGTACTTTACACATGCAAAACGAGACTGAGGACACAGAACCTGACGAGAACAACAATACATATCAAAAATATAACCAAATGTGTTCTTCTATGTGCCTGAGTTTGGTGTAGTGTTCTGGGGTATCTAGACCAATCACGTCCCCTTGCGATGGGTTTCAAGCCCCGGCTCGGCCAACGGTCTGTGCCCCTGCTCTCTGTCTCCCCCTACCTGTCTCCCTGGCTTCTGCTACCTACTGCCCTGTCATTAAAACATAATTTTTTTAAACCTTAAAAAGGTTCTTCAAATATGTTTATGCCATTAAACCAGTATTTTTATTGCAGGTTTAAACCATACTGCACAATGGTAACCAATTGCCTTAACTGACTCTCTCTGATATTGCCAAAACCAAATATTAAAGTATCCAATTTTGGGAACCTGCCTTGAATGTAGTCAGTTGTGCTCTTCCGGTATTTAGAGTTGGTTCCTACACATATTTTCTCATCCTCTTTCCCAAAGCATACTGACTCAATAGGAACCAGGCACTATGCTAGAAACTAGCTGGGAAGTGACGAAGCTAATTTAAAAACACACATGTATATGCATACGTACAGTATCCAGACACAAATACATTCATCTGCATGAACATAAACATGCATTTGCATGAACATAAACAGACGTAAGTACGTACACATACACCAAGGCAGGCGGGTCACTCCTAGTCGGTCCCGAGCTAGGAGACAGTTGCTGCTTGAAGTGCTGCATTTTATGGCCACTAAGGGAAACTTCCCTCTGGTCTAAAGATCAAATTCCAACGCCCCAGGGCACAGTAACAGCTAATAATCATCAGTTTACAGATGGCTAATTACTCCCCTCTCCTCTACCCTATAATGAATATGCTGTATTAATATAAACATATATTTAATATAGCTGTATTATTTTTATTGTTTTTATTTTACCTTTATTTTAGGTAAGCTTGAACCAATTTTATTTTGCTACGACAACCAGGCCAAAGGCCTGACTGTACCAACACAAAACTATATACAATGGTCTAAGTCACTCTGGATAAGATTATCCACTAAATACAGTAACTAAAATGTAAAGTGCATACATGCTCCTATTAGCTCGTCACCTGCACTAATTTCTACTTTGACACAAACTCACACAGACACACACGCAAACCAGGAATATGAATATGAGTCATTGTTGATCTAAATGCATAGAGCCAGTGGTGGCGTGGTTCATTAGGTGGGGTGGCCTTAAAACAGCAGAGCCTAGATATATACTGGGCTCTTTGAAACTCCTAATGCTCTGTACAGCCCTGTGACTGGAGACCAACCGTAACAAATATTTTTTCATAAAATCAATTGGCCTTTCAGTGACAAAAGTTCCTTGCCCCCAGCCACAACAAACAGGAATGTGTAACAGGTCATGGCAATTAGAGGCCGTAATATGTTTTGCAAAGTGGTTGATGGACATCCACAAACTAAGTAGATGACATATGAAACAAAACAAAACATGTAATGGAGGGTAACCTGACAACATGTGCACTATGCAGACTATTTTATGTCAACACCTGACACCAGGATGAGTGTACTCTATATACATGTGTTTACTGTAAAGTACATGGTCCTCTTCTTCTAAAGTACACCCAATAAGAAGAGGTTGATGATGATGATCATGTGCAGACCTGTGTCAGGTGTTGGCATAAAGTTCTGTCCAGCATTTCTTGTCCCCTCTCTAATTTCATGATAGCCAATTGTACCTATTGTCATGTTTTGTCACAAGAGGCATACAGTTGAAGATCATGACATGTGACCTCACTTTGATTGCAGCCTCATGACCTAGCCAGAGTGAGTTAGTAGGGCATGATGAGACAAGGAAGTCTCTGTCACCATGTCACCATGATCCATCCTCGATGACCAGCCACACATCAGGCAGCAGCATAATCAAAGCTTAAAATGTTGACACGAGAGTGCTTTAGGGCAGTGGTTCCCAAATCTCTCCTCGGGGACCCCCAGACAGGTCATGTTTTTGTTTTAACCCTGAAATGGCACACCTGATTCAATTAGTCAATGTTGTAATGTGTAGTTGACTATTTGAACCAGTTTTGTCATTTCAGGGTGAAAATATAAACATGGCCTGTCTGGGGGTCCCCGAGGAGAGGTTTGGGAACCACTGCTTTAGGGTGCTGCGCCACCTACGAGCGCATTGAAGCTCTATTGAAGGAAGAAACATTAAGACAGAAAAAAGTATAGGAAAAAAATTGAACAATAGAACCATTGTCACTTTAAATAATTCCTCTAGCGTCAAACTTAAGTTGACATGACTTGATGTGTTCACAGCGAGCAAAAGCACCAGGATGATCCTCAGGTTTCAGAGATCTATGTTTATATTTTATATATCTTATCTAGTCCAACTTGTTCAGGCACATCCCTGGAGACTCCAACCCTGGTCCTGAAGAGCTTCCATCCTGTAGGTTTTCACTACAACCGCATACTGTATAATGTAGCCTCATTCATCTTATCAACCATCTAATTATTAGAATCAGATGTGCTTAAATTTGTGTGAAAACAATCTGGACAATAGCTCTCCAGGACCAGGGTTGTAGATCCCTGCTCTACAGTAACTTAGTGCTTTACTCAAGGACCCAACAACATTTAGCACACTCAGGAATTGAACCAACAACCTTCTGACTACATGTCTCTCTCGCAAACCACTGAGCCATCTGACACCGCATATCATCTGTTAGTAGAACGGTGCATAGAACCATTGGACAGAAAGAGATGAAGCGTTAACTTGTTTTCCAAATGTTGGGCTTGCCTCATTCCTCTGCTCTTGGCCAACAACCCACATGGCATATATCTGGGTGAGGTTTATATAAAGGCAAATCTACAATAACAGATTGACATTGAGACTTATTAAATTTAAGGTCCAAAGAAATTATTGCAAAGTTAAACCATATAAATGTATGCACAAGTGCGTCAGAATGACAATTTTAACTTTTTCACAAAGGAAGTACAGTTTTTATTTATTATAAAGTTTTCTACAAACATTTTCAATAGTAGTCCTGATGGAATCCTCAATTTAGCAATTGTTGATTATTTTTGCCCAATAAAGTTCATGAAGTTGCCCATAAGCTATAACAAATGGAAGTAGTAATCGGTTTTAAGTGGTCAAAGTAGGATGATACAATTTGACATTTTATTGAATGTGAAATAAATTAGCATTAGACAGGTCATTGTACAAGTACATTCCCAGGAATAAAGGAAATGGCAGTGATATTATTACCTGTATTCAAAGACAAGACAGGCAGGCAGAGAGACAGGCTGACCTACAGACATGCATACAGACGGACAGACACTTTGGGCAAGGTGACTCATTCTAAATACTCGTGACATTTAGAGGACTTGAGTGGTAAACTATGGCTGTAGAGCCTTCAGAATATAAAATGACCATGATGACTCTTCTTTGACTTTTTTCTTAGAGAAATGCTGCAATTTTCACAGCCTTGTGACTTTGCTCGAACCGCCCTTCCCTTCTCAGTAATGGGGCTTGTGTTTCTGCTTGGTCCTGATGATTTCACTGTTTGTGTTATTCATTACCCTTAAGCCATTAAAGCAGTCCCTTGCTTTCTTTACAATAGACACACTCAGATTCATTATATAATGCTGAGTCGACTGCCAGAGAAATTATAGCCAAGCCCTTGATGGAGAATATGCTTATGAATAGAGGGACCACTGCCTCAGAGCCAGAGGCAGCCAGCCTTCTAGAAGCGTATTCCAGAACCCTTAGTGAATCCAATCACAGGGTGGATCAAAGTTAAACTTTACCTTGGCTATTAGACTGGTGGACTAATTTCACGTACGAATTCTTCCTCACAAAACTCCTTCTTTGGTCTCTTTGAGCTAGCTTCAGTGTGCGTGTGCACTGTATGTGTGAGTGCACTCGTGTGCTTGTTTGCGTGCGTGAATAAAAGTGTGTATAGAAATGAAGCATCCACGTGCCTTTCAGTATGTGTGCAAAATAATCAGAGTTTTTTTATTCCAGTGAACAGATGGCCTAGGTGTCCATGTCCTCAGGTTCCTGTACACGTTCTTCACTCATGAAGATTGATACCCTGTGCTACTTTAATGCGCCGTGTGTTACAACACCTCATTAACAACGCTTCCCTGTCTCTGAGCGTGTTTCCGCACAGAAACTGTAGTCCTTTTAATTCTCACAGCCTTGTCTTGTTAGCCAATAGATGATGACGCAGCCTGTAAAACTGTCACGGGTCATCAATATGGAGTCTTTTCTCCAGCCCAAATCGATGCACACAGACAGGAAGACAGACAGACAAAGCTACAGAACTACCCTTTCGGATGCGGTCAATGTATCAGCTGCTTTGTCTAATGCACTGTCCCATTTGGGAGCTACCCTGAAGGCTACAGACAGGAAGAGAAAACCCTTCAGACAAGCACACAATGTACTGTAACCTGAAGGGCACAGGGCAAATCTGAGATGTGGGTGTGGAGTAACACACTCCTTGTGGCTTGGAGCTACTAACTACAAACCCTAACCCTTTCAGCTCTGCTCCTCTGGACCCATCAAGGTGAAGTAGCCATCCCCACAGGAGAGCCAGAAAAATGTTTCAAGCAGGCTCAAACTGACTCAAACTCTTTTGGCTTTTCTCCCCGGCTTTCTCTGTGACAAAGGTTTGATTGTCTTGCCTGAGACCACATCTGTTCTTATTCTGCCCTCATAGTACTTGTATATTGAAAAGCATCCGATACAATCTATTTTTGGAGATCCCACACGAGGGCCATGTCGGTCCACCCATTTACAGAGGAGGAACGCATTGACAGCGCTTTCGATATGAGGGCCAGAATATTACCTAGTGTCTGAGGAATGTATAGAGCAGACCTTTTTTCCATCTCTCCTCCCAATGTATTTCATGACTGTTCAGTTCAGACGTATGTGAAGCCTTGAGGAATGAAACTGAGCAGGAACCTGCAAAGGCAAAAGACTATTGGTCATCTACCTTACATTTTTTTGCATTTGTAATTTGGTTCTAGTAAAAGTTATCTTACTACCAAAATACTGGTACAACATTGCATGTTCCTGTAAAATGCATACCTAATTTGAAAAGCTCATATCATCCCTATACTGTTGCATAAACGCCACCATACCAGAAGTGTAAGGCATCATTAATCGTGACTGAATCCAGATATGAAACTTTCTTTCCGAAACTTCCTCTCCCCCTGGCCTCATGGGAGCTGTTCAATATGAGGTCACAGTCTAGAATCAGGCAGAGCAAACTGAGGATCTCCAGCCAGCAGGTTCAGACATCCATTGCAGAACACTCTCCCACAAGCACTCCACTAAGCGCCTGTCTTGGCTCTGAACGGCCCTAACCATCCATCTTGAAGTGTTGGTGGTGGGAAATCTGACGTCAGGATGACGTCACCTGACCCGCTGATTCTCCTTGCTGCCTGGTTTCTTCAGAAGGCAGGAGCATCCATTACCGTTAGAACACCACTCAATTTCCTAGCTCTCCTGACGCTCAGGGGAGCACATATTGAGATGAAGAGATCACCCTGAGACGACGCGGAGACGTATATTGATCACCTTACTCGCAGGTCGCGGCCCTCTCCGCCCACTCCTAATAAACAACCAGATTAGCGCGTCAGACGGCCGGAGCCAGAAGAAAGCCTGCGGAGACGATGAATGAAAATCTGTCGAGGCGCATGTTGATTAAAAGAACCCCAGGGAGAGAAACACAAGTTCCCAATGTGGTGCTGTGTGTGGGGGGGTGACGGTGTGAGTGCGTGCGTGCGTGCGTGCGTACGTGGGTGCGCACACTGTTTACGGCCAGCCTGATCCAGCTGACAGGGTGTAAAGCCCCAGTGTGCCCCACTGCAAAACAAGGCCCACACACGGCCCGAGGCTAACTCTCCAAAACGCAGAAGATTAATCCATTACGGACCACCACTAACACTGCGTTAATAACTTCTCGTCGGGCAGCTGAAAACAACCAGAGAGGGATCAGAGACAGGCGCTACTGGGTCATCTGAGAGACTTTACTCTGGAGAACGTCTGACCTCTGAAATGGCAAAGCAAATGCTGAAGATTTTTGTTTAGCCCTATTCTACTTTTTCAATATGTGGTACTGTAAAAAGATAACACAATCAGAAATCCAGACTATTGATCAGGACTTCTTAATACTCACTGCCTTCTTTCTGCTCACCTTTTTCTCAAACCCCATTGCATGACAAGGTCAGAGCAGAGGCACTCCAGCCTTTTCCTATCCCCCAAAATGTTTGAAACAGCCAGGCACTCTGTAAGCTTCCTATTCAGCCACATGCTGAAGCAATGTGGAAGATGTAGGCCCATTAATCCCAAATCTACCAATTGCCCCAATGTGGTGTGCCAATTCACTGGACTCATTACAAAGTCTGTTATACTGCATAAAATAGTCAAGTAAGAGCAGGGAACAGATATTGGCCTTAGCTGGCTGTACAACATTATCTCCTAAGACAGATGTTACAAACCATGGTTTCCTGGTAATATATAGACATTACCAAGATACTTTATTAAATCAGGCTACTTTATAATATGTTTGTAATATTGCAGGATTATTTATATAATCCAGTTTTATTTGCACTGATAGCAACAGAATTAGACCATGCCTCAAGGGACAGAGATACAGAGTTAGTAATTTGCACACGACCGGACCAGGATGCAGCATCTCTACCTGCTTTGTCCTGAATGACAGCTACAGTAAGTCGACACCTCCACAGCAGCCACATGACGGCGTGTGTTATAGGGTGCGTCTGCATGCGTTAGGGTGTGTGTATGAGTGTGTATGAGTGTGTATGTGTGCAAGCTTGTGTGTTTGTGTGTGTGTGTGGCTAAGTGTGTGTGGACGCATTACTTTAAGCTTAAAAATGTAAATGTACGTGCGTGTGGGTTTGTGTGGGATGTGTGTGTTTTCGTTGGTGTGTTCGTAGGAGCAGTGTGTGTGCCTGGGCGTGCGTCTACTCATGGTTCTCGTTGCTGATGGAAGGCCCTCCCAAAGATCTGAATTATTTACTTAGTGTTAAAACATCTCACTCTGAAACTCTCTCTCTCTTTGAAACTTTTCAATCTCTCTCTGAAACTTATCTCACTCTGAAACTCTCTCTCTCTCTTTGAATCTTTTCAATCTCTCTCTGAAACTTCTATCTCTCCCTGAAACTATTTTCTCTATCTGAAACTTCTCTTTCTTTCTGAAACTTCTCTCTTTCTGAAACTTCTCTCTCTTTCTGTCTGAAACTTGTCTGCTCTACCTATTCAGCAGACTTCACAGCATCAACAGGAACCACATACAGTACATCTGGACTTGCATTCAAGTATTCATGTTTCCAAGGTCGATAACAGGTTTGAAAGATCTACATTTTTCCAGTTACCATTTCTCTTGCATCCTCTGAGTTGTTCAAATTAAGCTGTGCCCTGGATAACAGTAACATAGGATCATTGTGTTCAAAATGGACACAGACCTCTCCCTGACCCCTCCCTGACTGATATTGTAATCTACCTTCACAGGAAAGAAGAGAGAGAGAGAGAGAGAGAGAGAGAGAGAGAGAGAGAGAGAGAGAGAGAGAAATGACTAGGTTAGATATTCTCCATAACGAAAATGTGCACATTTTCAAACCATACCAATCTTGTACAAAGTGATGTCTGATGACTTAGTCCATATAAAAGGTACTACTTTGCCTAAGTTTAATATACTGAATACAAATGTAAAGTTCAAAAACCTTAAATATAATTTCTAACTATACCGGTGATTAAAACAGAAAAAAGCAGATGTGCCGCTGTGGTGTTTGCTCCAGCCGACAGCTCACTGATAGTGTGGGTAAGCTATGCTTCAGGATGAGATTGTTTTGGAGGAAAGGATCAAGCTTATCACCAAGAATGGTTCATCACCCGGTGAAGTTCATCATCACATCTTTCTTCTGTAGACTAACTAACTGCATGCTGTCTTCAGGTCATAGTGGGAAAACAACAGAATAAATCATTGCTTGACTCCAAGTTTACTTTGAGATTAGGTTCATTGTAGCAACATTCATAAAGTCTACTAATGCATTTTATATGCCATTTTTCTTTAAATGAACAAAAAATAAAGATTACCTCATACTTATAGAACATTGTCTGTCAACATAATATTTGACAGCTATTTCCTGTTTTTATCACAGTGATTTATGTTGTAACTTTACTTACATAAAAGCAAAAAAAAACGTTAATATATGTATATACAGTAAAAGCCCTCAGCTGTTAGTGGTTAGGGAGGTTGCTGGTTCAATTCCAGAGTGGGCCAAATGTAGTTGTGTTTTTGCAGTGGCATCATACTGATGAAAAGGGGTACAAATTACTGCATGGGTCTAACATTAGGAGGGGCCCTAAAAAACTATTAATAAAGAGCTGATGTGCCCTCAGAGACTGCTTATGTACAGGGCCCAGAATTTTGTGCTACACCATCATGTCCTTGAGCAAGGCACTTTGCTCTATGTCACTCAAGTGGATGTTCTTTTACTTACTATAAGTTGATCTGGAAAATATTGTATGCTAAAATGTAAATGACTAAAATGTAAATGTAAAATATAAACATACACTTAACTTGAATTGAAAGTGTACGAGAGAAAGAGAGAGGAAACAGGAATGTGAGGGGGAGTAGACAGAGATATACGAATAGAGAAGATGAAGATATATGAGGAGAGAGGAGACAGAGATATGTGAGGAGAGAGGAGACAGAAATGTGAGGAGAGAGGAGACAGAGATGTGAGGAGAGAGGAGACAGAGATGTGAGGAGAGAGGAGACAGAGATGTGAGGAGAGAGGAGACAGAGATGTGAGGAGAGAGGAGACAGAGATGTGAGGAGAGAGGAGACAGAGATGTGAGGGGAGAGGAGACAGAGATGTGAGGGGAGAGGAGACAGAGATGTGAGGAGAGAGGAGACAGAGATGTGAGGGGAGAGGAGACAGAGATATGTGAGGAGAGAGGAGACAGAGATGTGAGGAGAGAGGTGAGGACATATTAGGGTAGGCAGAGAGAAAGAAGGAATAGAAGTGATAAAGTGAAAAAAATGAAAAGAGTGAGAAGAGCCAAAAAGAAAATCAATGAGGTGAGGCAGAGATTGATGGCCAGTTATCAGACAAATACAATAAAGTAGGCCAAAAATGACATTGTTGATCAGTCACAGATCTCAGTCCGTTGATGTCTCCCTCCATCCACATTGTATTCATTAATGACCTTGCCAAGCACACGGGCAACTGTGAGAAGAAAATACAAAGTGATACAATCAGCTGCTTGGAACTGCAGCCCCAATTGCCTAATGCCCTTTGGTGGAAAATGTGATAGTCCACCACAGGAAAGGATGGTGTAGTTGGTAGCAGGAGCATATGAAATATAATCAGGCTTTCGTCAGCTCCAACCTCAATGCTACTCACTATCAGCAGGTTTTACAGCTGCACGACTCAAACGTAGGCCCAGTTATTGACCTCTGTAAATGTGGAATAACTCCTGCAGTGACAGATTGTTTGTGGAATAATACAGAAGTGTAATAAGGTTGGCAAAGCTCACTCGGTTCCTAGTATATCTGAAAGGAAGAGCAACCTATGCACAGGGCATACAGTAGCTAGTGGCAGAAGGGTTAGCATCTTTGAGACTATTCAACACATGGTTTGTTTTATTTGTTTTCCATAAAACATGCCAACCCTAGAACAGAAAAAATACTTCCAGCCTACCATCAGTGGGGGACTGTGTTAAACACTGGAGGCTGGTGAACCTCTGTTAAAAAAGGAAGGGCTCATATTATGGTCTCTGGCTGGGGTAAATGGAACGATAACTCACACTTGTTCAATGTGTTTAAATTCATTCCATTGTTTACTCCGGTCCAGACATGAATTACTCCTCAATCAAGTTTCACCTGCCCCCACTGAAGCATAGGATCTGGTCAGAAAATTGTTTATTCTGTTGACAAGCTGACCTGTTTGACCACCTACATTAATGCAGAAAGATATGTACACATTTTGGAGCAACATATGTTGCCATCCAGATGTCGTCTTTTCAGGGACGTCCCTGCATTTTCCAGCAAGACAACACCAAACCACATTTTGCCAGATTACAAGTGCATGGTTGTGTAAGCAGAGAATGTGGGTGCTAGCGTGGCCTGCCTGCTGTCCTGACCTGTCTGCTATTGAGAATGTGTGGCGCATTATGAAGCACAAAATAAGGCAATGAAGGCCCAGCTGAAGACATGGATAATGGATGAATGGGAGAACATTCCACTTGCTAAACTTAACCAACTGGTGTCTTTAGTGCCCAAATGTTTACTCTTATGGTATTCTTTTTGTATTTTCCATACTTTTTCAGAATTGGGGTTGTATAACAAACAACTGACCATCCATAATTACAAAATATAGATTAGTCCAAAGGTCCAGTAGATACCGTATTTCCTCAAATAGAAACCGGTAGTCAATTAAAGGCTGAGTCTCTAATAGTGGCAGGTGCTTGGTCAACATGGAGAAATAAAGCCTGGGAAAAAAATTGTGTGGATAATCTCCTAGGTGCTTTTCATGTAATGTGCATTCCAGTTAAGCATAATGTACATTTCTACCACTTTAATTTAATAGATTCAACAATATATTTATCAATTTTTTCTGGATTATGATACTCATCTAAAGCAGCTATACTCACTGCTCCTGCGAGCCGCCATTTTGTAGGTTTTTGTTCCAAACCTAATTTAGCACAGGTAGCAATACTCAATACCAGAATGAAATGCTAACTCAGGGTAGTCGCAACTGGGGTTGGACGGAAAATATACGGAATGGCGGCTCACGGGAGCAGGAATGAGTATCGCTAAGTATTATTGCCCTACCGGTATTTCAGTCAAGGCGCCTGTATGTTTTACTCAACCTGGTGTGGTTTGTAGTAACGTACAGGTAGATGGCAGTAACTGCACCGAAAGTAACACAGCTCCCATTCAGTGCAAGTGACTGAATTTTCAACAACTTCCCCTACCTCACAAAACCTAAAGCAAATAAATGAAAACATGAAAACATACAGACAACAGCACAGTATCAAAACATACAAACAAAAGATTTATTAATAAACTAGGCTAACATCCGCACAATCAGGCAGTCTCTGGAGAGTCTCAAAATAAGAAATAAAAGGTTGACACCTGTTAAAAAACTTCCTGGTGGAACCCCAAAGGGAGATCTTAATTTTTTCTAAATGCAAAAAGGATATAACATCTCAAAGCCATTGAGATACCGACAGGGGCTGGGAATACTGGAGAAGGATTCTGTATCATACCAATAGTGTCGTGAAAGCTACAGTGTCTGCATGTTTGGGGTCGAATGAGAGTAAGTCCTAGAGGAAACCAAAGACTGCTATCAGGGGACAGGGGAGCAGGAGAATTGTAAGTACATTAGATAAGACCTGGAAGATCTAGTCCCAGTAGCCTCTCAGCCTAGGGCTTAGAAAAAACATGATAAAGGTGACGGGGGAGGTATGACATGTCACAAACATCAACTACAGTAGGGTAAATTTCAGAGAGTCTGGACTTGGGAATGTGAACTCTATGAACCACCTAAACGGGCACATGGTTGAGCTAACTCTATCTATTGCCTCACCCCACCACTCCTCACTGAATTCACCACCCATGTCCTGCTCACAGGTAGATTTATTTTTGTTGGTGGGGGGTTTGTCAAAACTCATAATGCATGAATAAAAAATGACTTGGGAAAGAACAATGGCATAGACAGAAAAAGGTCAAGAAATTTAGGCAAACTATTTATTTTAACAGCATTAATCTTACCTACTGTATAAGTGAGAGAGGTAAATTACCCTACCTCTGAAAATCAGCCTTCATCTGGGTGAAAAGGGGGCAATGTTTGCAGAGAAGACGGCAGATAATAAGCGAGTCACATTCACTCCAAGGTATTTGAAGCCAGAGCGGTTAAGCTGAAAGGGCAAGGCTATCTGCTGGAGCTGCTACACTGCTGTATTGAATGGGAAGCACTCAGTCTTTTGGAGATTACGCTTGTAACCAGAAGAAGACCCACTTTTCTCCAGAAGGGAGAGAATAGAGGGTAAAAAGGCTGCAGGGTTATGTACATAGAACAGCAGGTCTTCAGCATACAAATATAGCCTATGCTCAATGCCCTCTAGCAATACACCCTGGAAAAAGGCTGGGACTTGCAATGCTATGAAAAGGGGCTCAATAGCAATGGGTAAGAGTAAGGTGGACAAAGGGCAACCTTGCCTGGTCCCACGTTCCAGGGCAAAATAGTCCAAGCAAGTGTCATTGGTAGACACTAGCCCTTGGGGATGCATATAGAAGACGGATCCATAAGCTGAATTTGTTCCCAAATGCAAATTTTCAAAGCACAGAAAATAGGTCCTATCATTTAATTATATCCCTGCATCCAGGGAGACCACAAACTTTGCACATGTTGCACATGGACCGAATATTGAAAAATGAATGTCTACCCTTGATAAAGCCAGTCAGTCTACACTTGATAAAGCCTCCGAAATGACACCTGGTAAGACTACTTCAGGACACCTCGCTATCAAATTCGCAAGCAATTTCACATCAACATTAAGGAGGCTAAGGGGCCTGTATGAAGAACAGGAGGTGGGGACCTTCTCCTTCTTGAGAAAAAGTGCTATTGAGACTTGTGTTAAGGTCGGTGGCAATGCACCAAGTTTCTGTGACGCGTTAAACATTGATAATGGAAGAGGGGCCAGCTGGATGTACATCTTCATAAAGAAGATGCATCGCAAATCACTTGTATGTTGATTGAATGGGTTCTCTTGCAGTTGATGTATATCAGTTTGAATAATTCATTCTGAATATTTTGGGTAAATACGTACATTAGATGTATGCTTATTCTTTCACATCTTCGAACACCAAAGTGATTTCCCTTGTGTGGTAATATTTTTCTTTCTAATTATGTATTGCAATAATAGTAACTGCTGCATTTGTGTAGATGAGAGGAGCAAAGTGTATGCGCGTTGTGCACATGCTACATTATGGCCATGCATGCGCCCTTAAAATAGCATCTAAATAACATGCCACTGACTTTTAACCAGGTTTTTCCTGGTCAGTGGCAGAATTGTTTTTGGGAACTGCAAGATAGCACCAGGGAACGTTTGTGCCGGAACACGCCTCTTCTTTTTGCTGAACCGCCCAACGAATGCAAGTTCATTCCCTAATTTACCGACGCGCGTCTGTAAAGGGAAAAGTCCCCTATGCGTCGGGTGTAAGATAGGAATGATACATGTGTTAGTGTAAAAAGTCAATTGCGCTGGGTGTAAGATAGGGCCCTAGGTCTCCTGCAAAGATCAGTCGTGGGTGTTTATTGAGGGGATTTTCCCCAACAACCTATTGGCAAAATCCACAGCATCAAAATTAGAAGCATAAACACTGAACAGTACTACAGCTGTATGCCAAATAGAGCCTGTAACAATAAGATTCCTTGAATAACTGTCCGAAATTACATTAGTGGCTGAAAAATGTATTATTTTACTAACCAGCATTGCCACCCCTATGCCTTTGGAGTGGATAACCTAACTGAAACTAGAATTTTGTAGCCTCGGGTGGTCTTCAATATGTAATACTGACAGCCTGGCTTTCAAAATGGGTACTGCAGTCCAAATTCCTCTCTGGTCATGCAACCGTTTAGAAACATGCAGAGGTTTTTTAGGTTGGGTAGAATCTATCTCTGGCGCTGGGTTTGCATTTTTACAGGTATGCCTGTCGTGCTGTCAAAATGGGCAGTTGATAACAACACACAGGCCAAAACATAAACATAAATTCCGTCAAGGAGAGTGAATTTCAAAATGAAAAAATACTGACATTAGCATTGTTGTCAGAAAAGATAGTATTTCAGCTTAACATGTTTCCTTAATATCTGATGAGGCATTTGTGTATTTTTTTGTATTTATTACAGTACATATATTATATATTGTACCTTAAAAGCTTTGACATTCCAACTAAGGAACTTAACAGGGACATTCTAGGGATATTAATTGTTAGCCATAAAAAATTATGAGGGGAATCATTCTCCAGTAGAACAATTGAACATTTGATCTGCATATATTTGACAGGATAAGCCTACAGAAAGCTCTAAGCTTGTAATCAATTTTGTTTAGACCCTGTTATCTCAGTCTATGTCACATATACTCAATTTAGCTTTGTCATGTGTTGATGGGAAGATCTACAAAAACATATTTATTGTTTACAATGCTACCATAAACCTGAAGTTTTAAAATCACAATTGGGCAAAGGTCACTCATTACGTTTACTCATGTAATTCTAGCATACATGTTGGATATAGTAATACACTAACTAACAAAATAAGAAATGAAATAACATTTGGGATTGAATTAACAAATACATATTATAAACTGTTACATTTTCTTTGTGGAACATTTGAACATTTGATCTTAGATTTTTTGTGTATTCGTGAATTTTAGAATGGATGCACTTTTATAATTATTCAGGTTGTTTGTGAATTTCTATTGGATTACAATGATATTTTCTATTGGACTACAACTTTATTTATATCTGCTCACTACAGCAATGCTGCTGTGGTGAAAAAAATAGACTTGAAACTCAAAAAATGTTTCCTTTTTTAATTTAGAATATGCATAGGCTATGACCCCAAGTTATAAGTGTGGGCAGAACGACAGATGAGCAGCATGTAGCCTAATGCCCAGTTTTAGTGTGAACTGATAATTACCTTATAACGCTAGTTGTGTGGGCATTGATGAAGTCAAAATAAATTGCTTTTATATACTACTAACAAGGCTCAAAATAGCACTACACTTCTACGGTAGCATAATGAGGGTCCCTACATGCAAACCGAAACATTGAGAACTTTGTAAGTGTACAGGCAATTAAATATAGTTTAAAAGACAGTACCATTCGTGTAGACAGCCAGGCACAATCTTTGGAAAACAGACAGTACCAGTCAAACCACAAACTCTGCTACGTGAGCTAAGCTGTAAGCAAATTGTGTTTAATTTTAGTAAGCATCGCCAGCTGTAAGTCTTGCTCATTGATCTGCATGAATGACTGCAAAACCTCTTGCCATGGGAGATTCCAAGTCACAGTTCAGCTCACATAGCACAGCGTTTGTTGTTCAACTGGTCAAGTCTGTTTTCCGAAGATGGCACCTGGCTGTATACGCGAACGGTACTGGAAGTGTGGTGCTATTTTGAGCCTTGTTAGTGGTATATAAAAGCGATTTGTTTTTACTTCATCCATGCCCGCACAACTAGCGTTATAAGGTAATTATCAGTTCGCACTAAACCTCGGCACATTCGATTAGCATGAAAACATATCCCAGAGAACGGTCGACTCGGTACCAATGTGTTATTAACCCCTAGGTTCATTTTGCGCCAGAGTCTTTAAAAAGAAGACATTTCAGCTGTAGGTAGGGTTCGGTATCATTTCGATTATAATGATGCTGAACCGGTGTTTTTAAAACGATTCCGATTCCTAAACGATTCCTAAATCGATTCTTGAAAAACTGAAAAAAGAACATTAAAGAAAGGCTCTTATAGAGTTTTTTATAGAAAATTATTTAAATTTAACAATATATTAATGTTTTAAATTACTTAAATATATTATAATTAAACCTAAGTCATCTAACACACAACTGTAGGGCCCTATAGTTTTCGCGTTGCGGAAAACACGGACGGAATCGCGGAATCTATACATAAAAACGGAATTTACTTAAAATACGGAATCCCGCGGAATTTGCATATTTTCATGTGTTGGTGTTCCAAACCTAAGTGTTCACATAACTCCCGATATTGTAACACTCACAAACATAACCAGTCAGATACTTTTAATCCTGCTAATGTCCTCGCGGCAAAAAAGCCATTGTGTGCTCTACCAAATGGTCAAGTGGAACATTAAAGGGTTAAAGAGCCTATGATAGTAGGTCCCTTTGTTTTACACGATGCAGAGAGCGCGGGCGGAAATGCAGAATCCAGACAGCAACGCGGAATTCAGACATTAACGTGGAATTCAGCAAAGTATATTTATTTTTTCTATAATCCAAATATAGTCCCGTAATATTAACAACTGTCATTGAGTTCCTCCAAATACAAGGAAGAAAACACAGAATTTAATTTGCGCTCTATATAGGCTATATGCAGTGTGTGTTTCTCTACTAAACTTGGCCAGCATGCGCTCCGTCATATCGTAGCGCTTGATAGGTCACAGCTATAAACAACGGTTTTTACTCCATTCAAAATTTTCCAATCAGTCAAAACTTGTTTTTCTCAGTTCAATCACTTATCCAAATGCATATAACTAGGTGTAGGCAAGGGTACTATGTTACTTCGCCTGAAGTAATTCTCTGACCGTCTTGCCAGAGCCATAGAGAAAGAGAGGAGTTTGATCTTGCTAGCGGAGTGGTCACGTGGTTCACGTAAGCCTGTATAGTTCCAAAAACACTCCGAGCTGTCATGTTCTTCTATGGGACTGACAGCAGTGATTGTGATATGGAATGATATAGATGAAAACATACCCAGGTACTTATTTGATTGTTATTGCATATTTGTATATGTCAGTTTTACATTTGGAGTGGTAGGGTGACAACTTACCAAATAATTATACAAAGTAAATGTGGGCTATCTGGCAATGCAAGTGCAAACGGTACAGCAGTATTCTCTATATTTTAGGTTCAGGTGAGGGCTTGCAAATGCATCTTTTGTTAAAATATTTGTTGAGTAGCAGGTGGGTGACCACTTTTGCCTGGGTAGTGTTCCCCTACAATCACAAGGAATAAAATGGAAATCACGGAATTTGGAAAAAATACAACCGAAATCACGGAATTTGGTAAAAAATAAAACGGAATTAGGCAAAAAATAAAACGGATTTCATAGGGCCCTACAACTGCAATAATTTAATATTAAATAACAGTTACAATATTAACAAGTAACAACAAAATAAATGTTGAGTTGGTATGCTAACTAAACCAGCATCAAATTTTAGCAGTTCTTTTGCAGAAAAATTAACATATATATGCCTTCTCTGGCAAGTATCACACCCACACCATCTTCGAGGACCTTCCGGCTCTCTTAGTCACTGGAATACTAGGATTTCATTAGTGTCAAGTCCAGGTTATATTGTTCAGCGGTAGTACCTTATATGGTATTGGTTAGAGGAGGGTAAGTGGACCTCTAGCCTTCTCTATGTTTCATTATAGACACCAGTGTTCCGTTATGCAGCTGTTGCCTATTGTAATTAAGAGAGTATATTACCAGATCATTTGTGGCTTGTATTTTGTTGGTTAATCTGCTGGTGTACCTTGTCTTGTTCTCGTTCTGGACTTGTGTAGCTATGTTATATTGAGTATCTGATTAAAACCGCCATACCTGCGATTGCTTCCATTCGTTATTCATTGGGACTGAGCGTGACAGCAAGACTGTACAACGTGCTCTCCTGACTTATTCTTTTGCGCTACCGTATCTCAGATGTTCTCCCAAATGATGTTCTCAGGAAATTATTTTGAAAACATGATTTAAATTGTATGCCAACATATTTAAGGTGTTTTTACATTGAGCTGCCCGTTTTGTTATTAGGCTATATTCGACCTTCTATTACATTGCACCTGCATGTTTCATTTCGCCGGTTCATGCAAGAACGTTCCACACATTCCATAGCATTCTAAATTTTATATTAAACGTTCACGGTTAAGGTTAGCTATGTGGTTACCATTGATTGTATCTGTTGTTACTGAGGTTAAAGGTTAGGATTAGGGTTAACGTTACAAAAAAAAAATATATATATAATGTGCAACACGCTTGCATCACGCTGGAATGGAAAAAAAACACACAAAGCATCCATCTGGATGTGAACTTGCAAACTCCGGGACAAAAGTTGGGAAAGTTTGGCATTTTAAAAGTGGCCTACATTTACGGTATCTAGCTAACCGTAGACTATTGAGAAAGTGTAATATTTTTACGTCTGTTTCGCAGCATCAGTGGAAAATACTTCAGTCGACAGACTCAACACTTTAAGTGGAATCAAAATTAGGAACCGAAATTTGCATTCTGATCCGGTCCGATTCCTACCGGTTGCGTAGGAACCGGTTCCATAGTGGAACCGGGATTCGGTACCCAAACCTAGCTGTAGGCTCATCTATTTACAGTATATTTTTACTATCTACTTTCCAACTAGTACTACTGTAGTTGGTATTGCATTGTATAACAATAATTAAGAAGGCTTTGTGATTAATGGCTTAATGATACCAACTTATAGCAACATAATTGAGTCACTATCAATTTTTTAAAAAAAGTGGAAATTCTTTACTATACCCTAAAAAAAGGCTTTTTGTGCCGCTACGCGTGGGTAGCTTCTTCCAATGTTTTTATATTTTCTATTATGATATAGCCAGTAATATTAAAGGCTTTTCAGAATTTTAAGAAGAGTGCCTTGGATTTCCTTCCTACTAATATTCATTGAAGTCCCAACTCCAAAGAGCACCTTCAAAACGTCTGACTGAACTCCCTGAGCACCCTGGACCCTCTTTGTCTTTTCTTTACTTCTATGTTTTTCAACCAAACTAATGAAACAGGTCATAAGTGTGTAAACTGAGTTCTGTATATTGCCAATAAACTGTGAATGAGGACTTCTTAACGACCATATATCAAAACTCCCTGAGGTGCCTTATTGCTATTATAAACTCATTACTAGTGTAATTAGAACAATAAACAGATTGTCAAACCAATTGTAGGTGGTCAGATATCCCACATCTTCTGAATCAATCACCATGAAGACAAAAAAGCAATGGAGTTAATAGTGTAAAATAGATAGCTAGTGTGAAATTTAATTACATTTAAGAAGATTATGAAAATATAGAGCAAAAGTTAGCTTCCAAACCAACTCTCAACTGTAAAACGCACTGATACAGTCAGTTTTAATTTGTGATCTTGTTGTATGGACATTTTGTAGAACTGTGCATGTATAACTGTTTTCTGATACTGTGATTTGTCTCTTGGATGCCAGGAAGGGTAGCAGCTGCTTCGGCAATAGCTAATGAGAATCCAGATAAACAAATAAAAGGAGCACTTGAACAAATTCCTGGGAGGAGAAGATGATATTGGATACTGGTCATTACAGCTACCTGTCTGGGCCAATTATGGTGTTCACAGTGAGCCAAATAAAAGAGCAGAATATTCTCTTAAAGAAAAAGAACATGCAGGGAACATTCAAAAAGTTCAAAGGGCTACATGCTGACTTTGTAGAAGTGTACGGTTTCTGACCTCCAGGACCACAAGGTCATAACCCACAGCTGCTCATAAATCCCACGTAGAAGAGAGCTGAGGCCAGCAGGTAGGTCACTGCAGAACATTAACAGGTAGGTGAAATGATCATGATGCAAGTCTGAACAAAGGAACAGACAGTACTCTTGCCTTATGCATTTTTGGTCCCTTCACACTTCTTGTGTTAATGTGATATCATAATTTGCTGGCTAGAATGACTACATTTCTGGCTTCATTTATTCTATTGTGTGTCAAGAAGCATAAGCAGACAATGAGCAACAAACAGTGTTGCTCTTTAATGGTAGCCCACCATGTGCATTACGATGAGTCAGATGTAATGTTGTGGGAGGGATGGCTGGTCTCCTCTATTGTAGTCTGCATGTTCCTACCCAGCGTTGGTACTGTTAGTGTTCAGTACCTCTCCATATCCCATTGTACAAAGGAGTGCTGAATTGCCACTGCTGGCCAAGGCCATAATAGGCCATGTTTATCCTACCCTAGAATGTATGGTGTGTTGTGTTCAAATGGCACGTGGCCTGTCTGTTGCAAACATGCCCCACATGTGACCTCACACTGATCAGCCCAGCTGCAATGAATTCCATCTAAGTGCCTTTCATCATTTGGACATAAAAGCCATTTGAGTGGTTGGACCTCCAAAATAAAAGTTGAATGGTTGACAGTTGTGGATCAATCTGCTCTGTTGGGTTTCAGAGGTATGCAGTTGGCCTCGCGATGACTGTTTGGGTTTAAAAGGAAACGTGTAGATAAATAGGGGCTCAGAGAGCTCTAAAATCAGGTGAAGTGAGCTGCCAGCAGCCGGACTCATGGTTGGGATCTGATTGAATCTGCTGCACCAAGGCTCAGAGAGCCGCTACCTAAGATGAATTTACAGCCAAACCAATTATGTATTTTATTGATTCCACTTCTGTCCTAAAACTATTCCCCGGTGCGGCAGTCAAATGTGTCCCAAGTGACGAAGCAGTAGGGAAAGGGAGGGATTGGAAAGAAAAGAGAGTGAGTGAGAGTCAGACGGAATAGGAGATTTCATTCGCTATAATTCCACAAGACTAACACATTTGTGTTGTGTGCTTTTCTATACCAGATGTGTTGCACCCATATCAGGCCAATGGTGAAAATACTGATCCCACAGACTTTGGATTTCTATATTTCTGAACCTGGAACCTGTAAGCACAACGGTAATGATTAGAGATGAAGTGTGTTACATTTATCTCCTTTCCTGGGCCACACTAAGCAGCAGGTGCAATCTCTCTGCATTCATTATCTCTTGTTCTTTTCATCTTTACATCTCTCAGATACTGTCCATCTCAGGTTTTATGACATCAATATAATGATTATTGCGATAAGTGGTCATTACAGTATGTTTGTCTTCATAACCTAAATGTTTAGATGTATAGTTTACTAACTTCCTGAATGATAACTACAATGGAACCAAAATTAAACCAATACGTTAACAGCACAATATCCATTTGCACAGTTTGCTACTTTACATACCAATTTTGCTACCTCTCACATTCAGATTTCTGTTGCACTAATTGCACATATACTTACACCGTTTTTTGATTGTTTTTTTATCTATTGTGTAATTTATGTGTAACTTTGTCTCAACTGGCACCATTGTACTTTATCTTGGCCAGGTCATCGTTTTAAATGAGAAATTGTTCTGAATGTGCCCACCTGGTTAAGTAAAGCTTAAATAAAAAATAAATACATAATCATAACTGTGTGATAAAGTCGCAAACTTTATTGTTTAACTTAACCTTGACTTGTCTTAATACCGGCCATGAAACTCAAGTGTTTTATTACTCCAAATGTATAAAGAACAGAAACAAACCCACATTAGCCTGTGTTCGAACAATTTACAAGAGCACCACATCATCATATCCAGTCAGTCTAAACCTGGCTTTGTTTTTATTCTATAGAAAAAACTTTTTGTACACATTTAGTCGTCGGGCAGGTGCGTAGGATGAGATTAATCGCGACGAATCGTATACTTAGGAAAAAACGTCACGCACACTGACCATTTCGCAAGCAATAATTTTTTAGAAAAAAAAATCTGTCTCAGACTGAAACGTAGTTTTTTTCTAATACC
Source organism: Umbra pygmaea (assembly GCA_016801145.1). Lineage (NCBI taxonomy): Eukaryota > Metazoa > Chordata > Actinopteri > Esociformes > Umbridae > Umbra > Umbra pygmaea. Next base: position 33,139 of record JACXGM010000633.1, on the reverse strand, counting down.
TTATTGCTTACGAAAGGTCTGAGACTGAAACATTGTTTTTTCTAATAAATTATTGCTTGCGAAATGGTCAGTGTGCGGAACGTTTTTTCTTCCCTTTGATTTTATTCTTAAAGCTCACATAAAAAAATGAAGCATTTAATGTACTCTAATCCTGGAATCGGCACATTGACTTCTTTCACTGGTGGGCTTCATAGGTTTCTTGCTTGCAGATACAGTAATGTTGTTCTCATAATGGCACAGTACTTTATGTAGCTCAATGCCACCTTTTCTTCACCAAACCATGAGCCTGATAAGCCCCAGTACCAATGAGACCACAAACTAGGCCACCTTATCACACATCCCAGAAGGTACACACATCTCTCAGCCTCAGGAACGTATCTACTGCACTTTATATTAAAATCTTTGCTTCCTGTCAAATGCAGCAAATCATCATCTACAATAGTCATACACACAGCAATCGCATAACCCAAGTGTAGTCAAGATCAGTACTGAAAACATACAGTTAAGTGGTGCTTAGGAATACTGCTGTATTAGGAGCATTGAAAGCATGTAAAGAGGCCAGTAACACAGCTAATTATTTGACATCACAGAAGAGTTGATGAGGACAACTTGCGAGGATGCCAAATGTCCCTCAGTCTTGGTTGGAATCCATTATAACATCAGAATGGTTCAGACTGAACTTTGATGGTCATGGAGGAGGAACTAGAACAATAACACTTTAGAAGAGGAGACAACCTAGCTATATATCACTATTCACTATACATCACTATACGATACAGCACTATAAGACATACTATACATCACTATACAGCACTATAACATAACTATACATTAGGGCTGAACAATGTTGTGTTTTAGCATCAACATCGCGATGTGCGCATGTGCGATATTCACATCGCCAGAACATGCGATGTGAAGAAGGGTAGCACCACAGTTTACACAAGTTTGTTTTATGGTTTGTTGCTGGGATGACATTAACGCTCCGCATGCCTGCACAGTGATTGGTTCGCTGTGATTGGTTGTTGTGCCGCTGCTCACAGCCAACATTCTCTGTCACTGGCAGAACTGTACTAGCGAAAGATGAGCGACGAAGAGGATACGCATTACGCAGGTAAAAAAACGATGGTTTCGTACCAAAAATAAGGTCAAAATCTTTGGGACTATTTCGGCTACAAAAAATAGGATGTTGACAAAAAACAGGTACTTTGTCTGGAGTGTTATAAAGTTGTGGCAACAAAACAAGGAAAAACCACCCATTTGTCTGATCACTTAAAACGGCACCACAAAGCTCTTTACGACGAGTACAAAATCAAATATTGGATGTCAATCAAAACAAAACACTATTTGCGAAGCCTTTGTCAGTGTGACACGTTACCAGAAAGGCTGTCAACGACAGAAAAAAATAACAAACGCAATAACGTTTCATAGCGTAAAGATATGTTGCAATTACACGCCGTCGCATTTGCTTATCCATGATTATGATGATTACCAACACTGTTTTACTATGGCACGTTGGCAAAAAAAAGTTGACTTAAAAACAAAAGATTGTGAACCAAAATGCTTATAAGTTCTATTATAAAAAATATATATTTTCAGTTATATTTTTATAAACCAATCGGGGGTTGGTGTAAAGCTGCTGTTTTATGAAAAAAATGTATACTGCTTTTCTGTTTACAGAGCATGAAGCTTGTTTATTAGTGAAATTATTAGTATCATGGAATGGTAATGATTGACTGTAACCTATATTGATGGCTTGCAATATCGCAATATATATCGTTGGGAAACAAAATATCGCAATTTATTTCCAATATCGTGCAGCCCTACTCTACATCACTATTCACTATACATCACTATACAGCACTTTAACATAACTATAAATCACTATTCACTTCACAGCATTATACAGCACTATAACATAACTATAAATCACTATTCACTATACAGCACTATTCAGCACTATAACATAACTACACTTCACTCAATGACATCTCAATACATCACTATATATCACTCACTCAATCCCCAATACATCACTATACATCACATAATGATGCCAGAATAGGTCAAAAAAGAGATTTAACTGACTCAGAAAAGTAAAGAATTGCAAAGTCTTTCCAAGGGTTGCAGCACTCTTCAATTGCTAAGATGTTGGGGTGTGATCACAGAACCATCAAACGTTTTGTTCCAAACAAGGTTGCAAGAAACACGTTGAGAAAAAAAAGATGTAAATTAACTGCCAAATATTAGAGAAGACTCAAACATGAAGCTAGCAGTTACCCATTATCCTCCAGTGCTGTCATTTTCCAGAACTGCAACCTACCTGGAGTAACCAGATGTACAAGGTGTTCAGTGCTCAGAGACATGGCCAAGGTAAGGAAGGCTAAAACCCAACCACCACTAAATAAGACACATAAGTTGAAACATCAAGACTGGGCCAAGAAATACCTGAAGACAGATTTTTCTAATGTTTTTATGGACTGATGAGATGAGAGTGACTCTTGATGGACCAGATGGATGGGCCCGTGGCTGGATCAGTAAAGGTGGAGGTATGGGATGGTATTATTAAAGATGAGCTAGTTGAAACTATTCAGTTTGACTCAAACTCAACTCCCAAACCTACTGCCAGTTTTTAGAAGACACTTTCTTCAAGCAGTGGTACAGGAAATATCTGCATCTTTCAAGAAGACAATGCTTTTTATGCAGTCGATTTACAGTGAAGTAAAACAGTACACCTCTCTGAACAGTGTCTGGGAGGCTGTGGTTGCTGCTGCACAAAAAGTTGATCATCAACAGATCAACAAGAAAGTGACAGACTCCATGAATGAGATGGTTAAGACTGTTATTGAAAAGAAGGGTAGCTATATTGGTCACTGATTTGTTTTGAAATGTCAGAAATGTTTATTTGTACATTTTTTGTTATTTTTTAACAAATAAATCAACAAGTGAGATTGGTAACGTTTTTTTTTGTAATTCTGCACACAAATAGTTGCTCAACAATTGTGCACACAGATATTCTCTGAAGAAAGCCAAGACCTCACTTTTACTTTGACTTTTCAGGTTTGAGGTGTATTTACATTTTGGATTAACCGAGAGCACTGTAGTTGTATAATAATAAAATCAATCCTCAAGACTACAATTTGCCTAATAATTGTGCACATAGTGTATATATCACTCACTCAATCCTCACTTAATCACTATACCATTCAATGACTCCTCAATATATCACTATACATAACTCAATGACCCCTCAATACATAACTATACATCACTCATTGACGCTGCAATACATAACTATACATCACTCAATGATGCAGCCCTAAATCACATGAAATACGTTCTGAGGGAACTAATTTGTAAAACCGAAATATGTGAAATATGAACGTATGAGAGGGTCAATTACGTTTGTAGGGAACTAAATTGAACACTCGAATAACGTTAAATATGAACATATGCATGTAAATTGCCTCATTTTTGCTAGGGTGGAGGTAGGGCATGGTGGATGGGCGTATAAATCTGCGACTTGCATGCCAGTGTTCGCAAGTTCAAATCCAGACCGGCACTTTGTGTGTTTTGTTCTACATTGCTTGCGTCATACAGACACGCGATTATCGGTTTTTGTAATGTTAACCCTAACCTTAATTCTAACCTTAACCTCAGTAACGTCATATCTATTCTTAACCGTTAGTAACCTCATGCCTAACCTTAACTGTTAGTAACCTCATGCCTAACCTTAACCGTTACTATCCTCCTACCCAACCTTAACTGTGAATGTTGCAATATAATTTCGAACGCTATGGAATGTGTGGAATGTTCTCGCATAAATCCGCTAAACGAAATGTACCGGAGCAACGTAATTGAAGTACAAATATAGCCTAATAACGAAACGTGCAGTTCAAACGTAAAAAACCTAAATATGTTGGCATATAACGTAATTCAGGTTTTTAAAATAGTTTCCTGAGAACGTAATTTGGGAGAAATTCTGAGATGTACGGTTGCAATGATGCCTCAATACATCACTATACATAACTCAATGACTCTTCAATACATCAATATACATAACTCAATGACCCCTCAATACATAACTATACATCACTCATTGATGCTGCAATACATCACTATACATAACTCAATGACGCCTTAATACATCACTATACATCACTCAATGACGCCTCATTACATCACTATACATCACTCAATGACGCCTCATTACATCACTATAGATCACTCAATGATGCCTCAATACATCACTATACATAACTCAATGACTCCTCAATACATCACCATACATTACTCAATGACACATCAATACATCAATATAACGCACTGGGCAAACAGTGGGCACAAAATGCAGCTGACCACGATGACGGCTATCATGGGATCTTCAAAATGTAGAATACAAGCAAGACACCCCACCCAGGAAAACAGTTATCTAACTGAATAAAACAAGAACTATGATTTCACCCTTATTTAACCAGGTAGGCAGATTGAAAACAACTTCTCATTTGCAATAATGACCTAGCCAAGACAAGGCGCAAGTTGAAAGGCAACACTATTCACTATTCAGAGTACAATGCAGGTATAAAAAACTGGACAGTCAGTGCAAAATGGATCTTGAATAGAGTGGTAGGTTAGTTGTAATATCAAGTGGCAGTGCAAAAACAACACTAGAGTAGGTAAGATAATGAGCATGGCTAATAAAAATAGTTTAAAAGGTAGTGAGGGGGATGGTGGACTTGATTTCTGCGGTTGGTTCCAGTCCTTAGCATCGGAGAGACAGAAGGAGAAGCGGCCGAAGGAGGTAAGGGGAACTAGAACAGCTTTTTTGGGAACCAGAAGAAGTAACTAGCACATAGCACTGTAACCAACTTTAAATATTGTTTAGATTTATCATTCTTACCTACAGTACCTGCTCATACCACCTTACTCCATGTAAAATACCCTAATATTTCCCCAAGTACATGGCAAGTAGAGCTGCTCTAGACATTTACCAGTCTTTCCAAGGTTCAAAGCTTATTTAATGATATAATAATTCTGTAGGGTTTTGCTGAGTAAGGCTGACAAAGAAAAAGGTAACTGAGTCAAAACACTGAGGTGTGAATAACACGAACATTGGGATGTTATCGTGTGGCCTGCCCAAATCTGTTTTGAATGTGCAGAGGGTTGATGATGTCATCTTGTAGGGTGTTTCAGGGGGATTCCAGAGATAGTTTACAGTGACTTTTCTGGTTTTAAAGAATCAGTTAGCCCTACCAGTGGTTTCAGCTAAATGTGGCATATTCTATATGGGAATATACAGTAGTCTTGCTGTTAAAGTAATTATGCCTTCACTTACCAAACATGTTTAGTTCATGGTGCTTTTATGGAATACTAGACAGCTTCATATATTTTCATTTGTTTTGCTGCTAACTGCGAATGTGGACAAAATAATGCAAAGCAGTAGACCAAGAAACATTAGTGTGTACTTTCCCTCCAAAGGCAAATTAAGTGGATTTAATTTTCAAATAAAGCATATCTTAATAGCTACTTAATGGCGCTTGAACTCCATTGAGGCTCTGCCAGTCACACAGAGTGATTTCATTGGATAGTAAAGAGCTCAAAAGGACTACTGTGCATATATTCACTCATTTTCCCATGATGACTTACAGTTCCTTATACTTGGCTGAAGACATACTGTCTGTGACCAAAGGAAACAGCTCATGAGACATTGTACACAGCAGATGCAATGCATGCCTCATCATATATTATGTACAGTAATACAGGTAAACTCCCTGCCTCCTATCTGTAATAAAACCTTGTTTATTTTTAGATGGTGAGTCAGTGCACCACAGGGAAATACATAGCAATGTAACGAACATCAATCACAACATAATGGAAATACAAAATTACTCTCATTTAATTTCTCTCATTTGTCCTCTACATTTTTTTAAACAAGATGATTTCCTGTTCAGAGACATACAACATTCATCAACAGTCTTGAAAAAACAAAACACGAATGTAAAGCTACACGATTCCAGAGCAGTCTTTTAAAAGACAGTATTGATTAAGTGAATATAATTCTAATGTGTTCTCTAATTTCTATTGTAGTGCACCTCAACAACACCAACAAGGAAGACAGATAAAAACACACGATAGAGAAATACCACAGCAAACAAAATAAAAACAAAACTTTTACTTCACTTTAAAAAAAAAACTAAACTTCCAGCATTAATCTAAAATGGGTAGTGATCTACATTGCACTGCATTGTGTGTAAGTACAGTACAGTACCAACCTCTGGTCATGGTTGAACAGTAGTGACGGTTGAGTTCACCAAAATGGAACTGAATTTGGTTGTTTCCCAGTAAACGTGTTGTTCCTCAGATTGCTATTCCTATTGAGCCCCTGTTTCTGAGTTCTGACAACCCTCCTCATTTGAAAGTTAGCTACGGCAAAGGACATGAGATAACTTTGTCTCTCTCACGTTACGAAAATAAAAACATAGCTTTGAAACACTGATAGCTAACGTATGCCGTAACTGCCTCTGACATATGGTATATTTAGATTTTTACCTATTTTAAAGTCTTTATGAATGCATATGTACTGTAAGTTGACCATCATCTTTTAGCCTATAACTTTTAAACATTTAATTGTTTTTTGATTTGAACTGTGAGTTAAATGCTTTTCAACTGTTACTGTGAATGTTACTTTTAGAGTGATTTATCTATGGTCCTTGAACAGATCCATATCATCCTTTATCACCTTTTTGTAACTGACAATCAGGCCTTGAGACTGTGATAAGATGTTGTTTATCTGTCAGAAGTTAATGTAAAGAAAATTAATAGAAATCCTAACACAAATTGTCTTATGGTCTACAGCCATCCAGTTAAAGGATGTAAGAAATGCCTCTGGGGGTGTTTATAAGTATCCCTAAGTTGGTAACCTTCACAGCTGCCCTGAACAATATCTAGAGCGAAGGCAATTCAGCTATCCTTTGCATCAGCAGTCCGATTTACATTGTGATTTTAACAGAGAAGTCAATACACTATATGGCCAAATGTGTGTGGACACCTGAGCATCACACCCATATGAGCTTGTTGGACAGCCCATTCCCAAACCATGGGCATTAATAGGGAGTTTGCGGCTCGAAAATCTGCCACTGTTCTGGGAAGGCTTTATACAAGAATTTTAAATGTGTCTGTGGGAATGTGTGCCGCATTCAGCCAAAAGAGCACATGAGGTCAGGCACTGATAGTGGATGAGAAGGCTTGGCACCTAATTGCCATTACAATTCATCCCAAAGGTGTTCAATGGGGTTATGGTCAGGACTCCACTCTAGTTCCTCCACACCAAACTGGTCAAACCATGTCTTTATGGACCCCAGTGGAAAAGAAGGGCCTTCCCCAATCTGTTGCCATAAAGTTCATAGCATCTATTGTCTAAAATGTATTTATATCCTGTAGTATTAAGATGACCCTTAAATGGAACTAAGGGGCATAGCCCAAAACCTGAAAAACAGACCATTATCCCTTCTCCACCAAACTTTACAGTCAGCACTATGCATTCTGGTAGCTAGCGTTCTCCTTGCATCCGCCACTGCCAGATAGCGAATCATGATTAATCTCTCCAGAGAACACGTTTCCACTGCTCTAGAGTCCTTTCACGTCATGCTTTACGCTGACTTGTGTCAAAGGTGGCATCCTATGACAGTACGACGTTTAAAGTCACTGAGCTCTTCAGTATGACCCATTGTACTGCCAATGTTGGTCTACAGAGATTTCATGGTTATGTGCTGGATTTTAAACACCTGTGAGCAATATGTATGGATGAAACACCTGAACTCAATCATTATTAAGGGTGTCCATATAGTGTATTTCCTCAGCATGATAGGTGTAACATGTAAAAATATACAATGCTGTGTTGTATTACAATCTCTAATGCTGGTCTTCTGAAAATCATTTACATTTTTTACATTTTAGTCATTTAGCTCTTATCCAGAGACTTACAGTAAGTACAGGGACATTCCCCTGTAGCAACTTAGGGTACAGTGCCTTGTACAAGGACACAACAACCTTTCGACTACCAGTCTGACTCCCTAACCACTGAGCCATCTGCACCCCGATAAACATGTTACCGTAACATCAGGCAAACCTGTTTCATACAGTAGAACCTAGTGGTATAGGGAGTTGGAGACCATACTGCTGACCCATATTTTACAATGTGGATTTGTGGAGTTAGACCAGCTATCTAAAGCATCAGTTTGCCCTCTACCATTTTTGAGCTTGGATGCTGCTATTGGCCAAATGCAAAACTAAGAATATAATTAATTTCAGAAGGAGGCATATTTTTTATTTGACCTTTAATTATACAGAAAAATAACATCCTTCTCCATTGAAATATTATGTAAAAAAGTTGATTGGTTGGTTTATGTTATAGCAGGTAGAAGGTGACAATGCTATTATGTTTACGGTAACATAACATGCGTGGTGCAACTGAAGCCTGTGGGTTGCTGCACATTGTTGACCCATCAGTGTGGCCACAGGGCTTGACGTAGCAATGAGCTCATTGTTCTAAGGAGGAGAGATGCATGCTGTCTGAACTACTCTGCTTTTTAAAGGAGCTAGGGGTCACACAACTACAAGAGAGAGCTCTCTGAATCTAACGTTGCTAACATTTTAAATGATTGAATCAAATGTGATCAGTAGACTTCCGTTAGACATGTACACATGTGTAGTGGGCTAAGTCGCTGCATTGCAGGACAGTCTACATCATGATAGTCTGTGGTTTGAGCCTGACTATGGGTTCTCTGACTTTCCCCGGGCCTCTTGCATGAGGCAGCGTATATTGCATAGCGCTGCCTGGGTTTTGGGTTAGATAAATCAGATTATCTATCCTGCCACATCGCTCTCCAGCGACTCCTTGTGTCCATATCGGGCACATGTAAATTCAATTACAGAAGAACAGTTGGTGAACGTAATCATCCCGTGCGTGATATGACTAAAGGCTTCCGTGTTTGGTGAACAGTGCGAAAAGAATCGGCGGCTGGGCCACGTTGTTGGATGAACCATGTGCGCGCCCCTCGCCATTCCAAAGATCTGTCCAAGGAGTTGCAGAGCTGCTGACAAGGCAGGGTTAGTGGGAATTGGGAAGGGAGGAAAAAGGAAAAATAAAAAAACCATGTGTACGCAACACTGCCCCAGAGCATGTGGACGGTCACGCCCCGCTGAGTGTAACTGACACTGTGAGGTGTACGTGACATCTTGGAACCTCCGGGGAAAATAGAGAGAGGGCGCAGGGGTCTGCATCAATCATGCGCCCCTCTGCCTTTGTTTGGGTTAGCGCACAGCTGGAGGTGCTCTGCCAGGTCAGACAGGCACAGGGTCTACACCCAATGGCCCCACACCCCATTAAAACAGGAAGCTGCCTTGTGGCTGTTACTGGCCACGTCTCAATTTCACAATATATCGGCATCAATCTCCAACCTATAGGGCTATGTGATGACAAGATTACATAAGGAAACTAGCCTGAGAATACCTCAGGCTTGTGTTCGTAAAGACACATGCTTCCATTGTTCCGTTCTGCTCCTTTCTCAAGCCACTTTCATTTTGACAAGCATGTTGTGCAATAGCGATCACAACTCTACACAATGTGGCTGACTGTAGTAATAATAGCACTGCTACCCATGTCTATTTTGACTTGATTTAAGGACTTCCTCATCACATTCGCAGCCCCGTGTCCTGGCCTTCCTGCCAGACCTCTTGCCATCCTACTTGTCAAGTGCAGTCATTTTGGCAGCTCTGTTTTTAGGCACAGGCTGGCCTACTTTTAACCACCAATAGCAGAGCAACTACACCAAACACATCCCTACTCTCTGCTAGCATTCTGCACACAACCCCAGGAGTTCAGTGCAGGCTGCAGGGCTTAGTGCTCTTATCTTTATCACTGTATGCTTCTGTATTTTGCTCTCTCTCTCCGTTTTACATTCTCCCTGACTGCCTACCTGTCTGTCTGTCTCTCTGTCAGCTCTACATCTAGCAGGAATACAATGTGAGAATGAACAAATCAAAATATTTAAGTTTTTGACATAATGCATCTTCAGGCCATGAAGGAAATTACCAAATGGTGCAGAATAGTTTTTAGGTGTGAATAAAGTTATTTGGCAGAGACTACTGTTTCTAGCTTAGTCTTATGGATAATTAAAGTGACAGAAGGTGAATACATCTATTGACTTAGACGATTAACCATTTAGTAGGTCACTGTGGATAAAGGTGTCTGCTAAATGACCAAACTGAAAAATACAGATTTAGAATAAAATACATTCGCTTTTCCTAAAGGGAAAATTAATACTGATGAGTATTGAACTAAATCTGAATGTGATATTTACTAGAAAGCAATGGGAAACAAGTAGACTGGTCCAGTTCCTTGTACCTTATCTCTGCCCCCTGCTGTACTGAGAGGGATAATATCACCACAAGACATAAGGAGGAACATTCCGGAGCTACTGAAGCTCCACTGGACTTGCTAAGCTCCCTTTTTCTAACCCCAGAGATGCAGAGGTATATTTGTTAGCTTTCATCACCATAATTAGCATCTTACACTTTGCAGTCATCAAACACACCAACTTTGGCTCACAGAGACGGCCAGCCACAGTACTTAGCTACACGGCCCTCAGTTAGCGACTCAGTTTGAGAGAGATTTGTTGGTTTAATTAGGCAACTGTGGAACTATGGTCCTTGTGACTGAAATCAGTTGCATAGGAGTAAAAAAACAAGAAATAGTACAGTAAATCAGGCTTGACGTAGGCTGAAATCTGACACAGAAAACAGTAAGTCTAATTCAGTTGGTAATAAAACTAATTTAACTGCCATATTATTACAGATAATTCAATAATGCATGTAGAGAGACAAGAATATCTCAAACTGCACCTTTTTTCTTATTTGGATATTTCAATTTTTCCCATAAAGAACACACTATACTGTATATTATGTCATCGATTCCCACCAGGTGATGTCACTCATTGAGTTCCTATTATAATAAACTTCCTTAATGAACTTCCTTGACCTGGGATACTGTTGAAGAGAAGATTTCCACAGAGCTGGAAGAGAGAGCCTCAAACACACCTGTTTGGCTCCTCTGCCTCTCACAGCAACAAGTTGAGACAAGGCCTGACACACCTGTCCCAGCCTACCTGTCACCTGTTCTCCCCGTTCTCGCTGAATATCTGTGAATTTAGTTTCTGTGTCTTTCTGGGTGACATATAGAAGTCAAGACAATTACCATGTACTGTACGTCATCTACAGCTCTCTCTTGACAGATAGAACAGACAAGATTTAGTCAGTATTTTGACCATATCGTCATTATTATGTATATGTTCCAACTCAAAGCTGTATAAACTGGAATGCTTATTGGATTAAGGCATATTAGGTGATGTGTATTTGTGTAATGAGGGAGGGTGTGGCCTAAGGAGATCATTACCGTATATCAAAGTGTGCATAATTATTAGGCAGCTAATACTTCCAGGCAAAATGGGCAAAAAAAGAGATTTAACTGTTCATAAGAGGGATGCAGCACTCTTGAAATTGCTAAGATATTGGGGCGTGATCACAGAACCATCAAACGTTTTGTTGCAAATGGTCAAAAGGGTCGCAAGAAACATGTGGAGAAAAAAAGATGCAAATTAACTGCCAAAGATTTGTGAAGACTCAAATGTGAAGCTACCAAGAACCCATTATCCGTTAATGCTGAACACAGTGCATATTCTGTCTATATATTGTGCTGTAAATACGCCCTTGCCTGCAGCAACAGCGTTGGATCAACGCCCCGAGGGAGGACGCGGGAAGGTTCCAGAACATGCCCAGCTATAACGTAATAACATTTTACCCCTAGTTCATTGAATCACATTTTGAAAGTTACAGCTGTTTCTCATTCTGTCAATGGCAACGTTATTGTATCAATACCGAAAAGCTCGGGAGAGGCTAAGATCAGGACACGCATCTCAAAAAAACAAGTTCCAGCAAGCTTCTGCAAAAACTGCCACCTAACCTAGTCAGCTGAACTGGAAATCGTGTCAACGACCATGAGGAATTGCTAGCATGCTCTGAGTGAGAGAACAATCCTTCCCTGATCTGGACAAGGTTTGTTTGAATATGCATCAACTGCCTTCTGGAACTCCTGGTAATACCCAACAGTGGCATAGCCTAGTGTCGCACTGGCACAATGTTTGCATGGCACATCATACCTTCACCCACTGCCCCTATAAGCAGCAAAGTACTATAAGATTCTAACATTCTTCGTAACTTTCCATGTTTATAACATAGCCCTGAAGGAAATTATGCGGTGAAACAAACATGCTTTAAATAAACAATCATAAGACAATCACTTAAGCTGTTCAGCCGGTTGGGAAATTCAGCGCAAGGCAGGCTTTTGGGCTGATCAAAAGTAGTGTACTATGTAGGTATGAGGTACCATTTGGAATGCACACCAAATAAAGCTATGCTGTACCTGCACTCCATCTGCCACCACACAATGAGACTGTTATTCAGCCTGCCACCGATCTTCGGTGAGGACGAAATAAGAATCCCAGGGAAACAAGCATGTGTTTGCAATAAAGAGTGTAATGAAACAAAAAAAGACATGTACCTTAGAGGGGTAATGCGTTTCATGGAGTAATGTGTGCCACATGTGGTCGCTACCAGGCTTAGCTCAACTACTCTCGTCTTACTGAGGAGGAAGGAGAATAGGCCTCGGCTTGACATATTTGTGTGTCTCTGTGTGAAAATGATCTCGGTCTGCCTGTCAAAGGCTCAGTCGACACACGCAGACCCACAACCATCCACGGGCCAAAACGAATACCCGGTTGTTTCCTCACACACTGTCGCGCACGCGCACTTCAAGCCTCCAAACACACATTAAAACTAGAGATTGAAGCTGTGCCGTGGGATATCTGTAAAGTGGCAGGCATGTGTCAGTCTCTGTGTGCGCTGCAGCAGGTTTGGAAGAGGAATGGTTTCCCAGTGGAGCCCTCCGCTTCTGGGCTGACAACTCTATTAGACCCCCCGCCTAGACACTGCTAAGAAAGGTCACCAAAACACAGGCAAAACCATAGCGGAAAAACATTTGTTTCTTATTGGACAAGATCAAATAGTTTCTCTCTGCTTCAGTACATTTTCATCACCTTGTTGCCGAATTCAATTCAACACAATGTGATCCAGAACTAGGCCTGAATCAACCGCATGACAGAAAGTTGCCATGTTCTTAATACACTGAGAAACAAGAGAGAGAATGAGAGCTGTCCTGTCTTCTCTGAAGCAATCTTATGAAAATCATCCGACTGAGAGTTTAAAGGGTTTAGAGTCAAGAGCGATGGTTTTGAGACCTGCTAGGAGGAAGGAAGTGCGCGCACGCACGCACGCACACACGCACACTCACTCCTAAGGTCACCATTCTGATGTCCCATAGGAGGTAATGGGATAGCACTATTTCACAGCAGAATTAGTCTTCCATCAGCAGTTCCACTGGGCTCTAGGAAGTGACCCAGCAAAAGAAGTCTAATGGTTGGATTTCTGTTCACTCTCCGAAAAACATCAGACGGCCACGTGGAGAACGTCTACAGTGACATCATCAATAGGTCCAATAAACCGCATTTACTGTTGTCCCCCCTGCTCTGAACCAGCTCTTCCTATGATATCACTACAACTGGGAATCACATGGGAATAGGGACATGCTTATTTCTTTGAGACGGAGATCTGCCTGAAGTGGAAATGTTTATATCTTCTACAGGAACGACATCAAGCTGAGTGTTTGTACAGCTGATAGGCGTTTATTTTCCCTCTGCAGTGAAGGCACACACAAAGTGGTTTACACAAGGCTAGAATAACAGTGTCCAAATGCCTTTATCTTACAACTCCACCAGACAGGACAGGCTACAAAAGCGGAGAATTATAGATTTTATAGAACAACCATCAACATGTCATTCCTGTAAACAACAAGAAGCAAAATATATGAGAATGAAGTCAATTATCCTAAAGCGATGAATTTCAATACATTGAGACGAACCGTAGTATGCCACACTACCCCTCCACACAACACATTTCATTTTTTGGAGGAATTTCCTCTTACTTTTATATTTGTCATGTCCAATTCCCCAATTGACCTTGTCTCCTCAGCAACTTCAAAACCAGGGCAGGATGGTCGAATATTGATCAAATAGTTCCTGTGTCGTCAAGCCATCCCAGTTTTGCCACACTGCTTGTTCAACATGGAAGCTTTTAGCTGAGGCTAAAAGTTCATCAACTATAAAACCACGATTAAATTCACAGGCACCCGACTGATGACTGACATAGGTGTTGCTAGAGAGCGATGTGACAAGATACCCATGTCCGACCATCCACATATCTACCAGCTCTGTACCAATTTGCGCCACCCAATTCTAGGCCCCAGGTCATCGTCCAAATGCCGCAAACAGGATATAAGATATTTACAAATTTGAATATGACAAAAATTATATTTACAGATTTGTTCAGAAAATGTCCCCGTGTTTTGACTGGTTCTTATTCAACAGCTCTTTGCATACAAACGGACCAGGCATCCACATGAGGGAAAAACTGTTTGAATATTTGCTCGGTCATTGTTCATTTAATTGTTGTTAATGATATTTCCTTACTTGTGCGCTCTGTCGAAAACATGACTGGCAAATGATATGGGAACTGCTCCTGTTGTCCTGAACGTAAACATTACTGTTTTGCTTAATTACCTGGTAACTAATTCCTCTCCTGCATTAGTAATGAAGAGGATTCATACACGTTGTAACTTGTCTGCTATTCTTAAAATGGAATATCTTTCTTTTCAGCAAAGAAAGATATCCAACCAGAGGTAGACAATGAGGGCATCCCCTATGTCATTATCTACGCTTCTTGCCGACAACATCTAAGCATCCTTTCCAGACTGTTAAGTCTGGAGGACTTTGAGTCAGGTGTCAGCCACTGTAATGAACCCTGTCAGCCGTGACGCAGTTGTGCCTCGAGACAATGACTTAGACCACTACAGCAGAACACATTGCTAACATATAGTAAAGATTTTATATAATATCATACAAAATATCCACCAACAAAGAAGGTTTTGTATGATGTTCAGTGGAGGTTGGTGAACATGAATTGAGGAGGATGGCCTCATAAATCTCTGGACTGCAGTAAATGGCATGGAGTTAAACACATTAATCACAATGTGAGATGCCATTCCATTTACTCCATTTTAACCATTCCAATGAGCCGATCCTCCTCCATAAGTTACACTGGCCTCCACTGATTAGCTTGTACACCATAATATCTTAACTCATTGTGACTCCATTAACTAGTACTTTCAAAACTATGTGGCTGAAACCATATAACCCTGTGGAGTGAATTTGCAATGTGGGTCGTTTTGTGTGCTAAACATGACCAGAAACCATTGCTCATACCGTAGATCACATATCATGAATCCAGCAGAAGAGTCAATGTCTTGCACCAACATGCAATACAGTCAATTTGAACAATTTCACCTTTTATTCCAAGTGCCTCAGCCAGATGAAATACACATGGTTACTAACAATAAGAGTTGCAGTATATACTATATACTGTAACTATAATTCTATTGCTTTCTGTACTTTTTTAGATTACACAAATAATGTACATCACAACGTTGGTTTACTGTACATTTACTGTACCTGTCTGTACGCGGATCAAGCCTCTGAGCTAAAGGAAGAGAAGTAATCACGTGCAGCATGACAACATACAGTAGAATGAGTGTGTGTGACAGCCCAGCCTGACCTGATGACTAATCCACATGTCGCAATTTATAGACCCAGACTTCCTCCAGTTCAAGTATTATTTTTTACTTCCTCACGTAAAAGCTTTTTCTAACAGAACTCCCGGATTTTCCACATCACGAGGTGTTGACTGCCAGTTATCGTGGGGAAAACTGTAGCTACCACTTTACTTCTCAATGTCTGAAATCAGTGGAGAATAACAAATCTGGTCTCCCTGTTGCATGAACTCAATAGCTGGTATACCAGTGAAGACGAGAGGTTTTTTTCATAGGATTATACCCAAGCTCTCATGATTCACTGGTGCTGATGCAAAGTATCTGTCTGTCTGATCCAGTCTGCCAGTTGCATGTAGCATCAGGCACGGCAGTAGATGCAAAAGTGAGACGGCTAAATGTTTTTCACAATCCCACCAGGCATGTGAATAATGCTAAAGATAAACTTTATGCCACAATCCATCTCCAGGCTTGGGGTGCCTGCTTTGGATCACGTCTTAGTGCTTGATCATCTGAAGTTAAGTTGGCAACAATCCCTCCTCCAGTCAAATGTGTGTAAAACCACAGTACCACCCAACATACATTAACAGTGCCTACCCCAGCAAGCTCCTTAATATTAAACACAGTTCTGCTTTGTAAGCAGAGGGCTTGTGAGTGTGTATGCGTGTGCCTGTGTGTGCCTGTGTGCGCCCGTGTGCGTTTGTGCATTTGTGCATGCTTACGTGTGTGAATTGTGCCATGGGTTTGAGTGTGTGTGTTTTTCTCTGCTGCAGATATCCCAGCCCCAGACATTACAGGGCCTGGTACAGGCTGGCACTTGAGCAGACTGTCATTCCTGGTGCGCTACACCTCTGTTACTACTGTAGTCACCTGGCACCGATCTCACAGGGAATCACGCACAAAGTAAACCATGAATGGAACCCTGAATAGAGCCCCAAATAGATCCCTGAATAGAACCTGACAAGAACCTGTGAAGAAAACCCTGAGTAGAACCTGAATGGAACCCCTGATTGGAACCCTGAATAGAACCTGACAAGAACCTGTGAAGAGAACCCTGAGTAGAACCTGAATGGAACCCTGAGTAGAACCTGACAAGAACCTGTGAAGTGAACCCTGTGTAGAACCTAAATGAAACCCCTGAATGGAACCCCTGAATGTAACCCTGAGTAGAACCTGAATGGAACCCTGAGTAGAACCTTAATGGAACCCCTGAATGGCACCCTGAGTGGAATCATTTCAAAGATGCAGTCTCAGGAAACATACAGACATAGAATATAATACTGATTTTAAAACGCTTCAATACTTCAAAACGAGGAGTCATCCATGATGGAGTAAAAGTTTTTTCTCCTGGCCTGGGAAATAGTTTCACAAAAGTGAGACCACGGTGAGACAAAAGATGGTGGATGAATGAAGATGAATGACTCAGACCCTTTACAATTAAAATATTACAGATTCCTATCGCTGTAAGTGGGCGTTCCCTCACTCAAGTAAACATGTGTGTCCCACGTGAACTCAAGGTGTACAGTACTGTATAGCTGGCATGTTCACAGCTGGCTCTGGCCCACTTACTGTAAGAAGCCTAGAGCCTCTGTGTCGTGTTTCTCTATACATTTTTCGTGACATGTCCAAAGGGAAATTGCAAGAAACTCTTGCCTTGGGCTTGCAGTTGCAGCCACTACAAATCTGCCACCGAGCTTCCTGTCTTGACAAAACACAGAGAATGGAAACCAACACCTGAGCAGAACAAAGAGGCAGTACAGGTTGAACAGCCTCCACATGGTGTTTGTGAGGTGAGGGCCAGCATTGGCAAACTGTTTGTCAATACAGACCAGCTAATAGCGAAAGTGGGTAAAATTTGAAGAACTTATATACAGTATGTAGGGCCTGGGTAATGAATCTGTGCTATTCCTATAATGCTCATTTCTTCAAATGCTTGCTAGCAGGGTTGAGTACTGTAGTTAGCTTTTTAAAGGTAATCATTTACAGTTACTAGTTACCCATCCACAATACACAGTTACCATTTTTTGTAATCTGATTACATTTAAAAAGTAATCCACCCAAGCCTTCTTGTCAGCTACAGCATAATTAAAACACACTGTACAAGTAATTAACACCACCAGAAAAATAGGAATGAAAGGATTGCATTTAAATAGACCACTCACTTTTTTTTTTTAAATAGACCACTTTCTGGGATGTGCTCTCCACATGAGAGCAACGTAAGTACCGGTATATGAGTGGCAGAACACAGGGGAGATATCCAGCAAAACAATATTCTGTTTGCATGTTGCACATTAGGCAATTTCCCACTATTGTTTAGTTGGATTCTATGTGTGGTATTTAGCTGTATTACAGTTTTTTTGTACAGATGTACACACTATGAATACCAATGTACACTGTGAGTGTGAGTTATGTTCTATATATTGTAGCTCAATTGTTACTGTATATCGTTTCATTATTTTTACATTTATGCTTTAGACATCCCCATGGAGCAACTTAGGTTACATTTCCTTGCTGAAGGACAAACAAATAGCCATTCTCCTTATTATGACTGGCAGCAGGCTTAAATTATACAGCCAAATCAGTTTATTACAACCCCAGACAACACATTCTCATGGCAATACGTCGGTAAACGTACGTAATGGAAATGTTGCTGCATTACATAGCCAGACTTACGATATGGCCAATAAACCTTTGAGTTTTTTACATATTGAATCGCCATTCTACCAGAAAATTTCCTAGAAAAAAACAATTGTTTAAAATTTAAAGTACTTGGGAAACGTTTAGTTCAGGGATAATATGCTAGGTTAGTGAGGTTCAAGTTAAGGTAATGTGAGGTTAAGGTTGGGGGTAAGGTAAACTGACTTTTTTTACCTTTCGTAAACGTACAGGCTTTACGTTTTCCTGACTCCGGAAACATACACGTGTGTACAAATGTTTGATTTTGTATGATTTTGTACCCATCGCCATGACAGCAACCTGCCCCAGAAGATACAGATTCCAGATTTAAATCAAAGCTGCTCTGTGTTGCCAGATGCAGAAATCATGTGTCAGAAACAAGCCTAAATTGTAGAAGCCATTGACATTAGCTTTTTGGCAAAGGGATTATTACTGCTCACCCTTGAAAGCCCACCCCAAAGATCCTCCATTGGTTGTACAGTAGAATAATTATTTTCACTTTTTTGTATCCGGCCAAAAAATCCTACATTTAAGTCTCCAGTCGTTAGAGTGACACATTGACAATGGCACTAGATCTGTGTCAGTCTGAGACCAGGAAGTTCAGCACCTGTTGTCACCAATTTATCACAGTCTCTTTCCTCATTGGTAAGATGCAAGGCTCTGCGGTTTCTATTGGTTGAGTCATGTTGCTGCTTGTTTACAAGAGGGTTGAAGCTGTTGCTTTGGATGACTCTTTCACTGTATCCTGTTTGCTTGTAGAGTCAGAGGACTTTAAGTCCTACTGTACCAGGCTGCAAAACCAAAACAGTTGCTGAAATTCGAACTGCAGGCCATTATCGGTCAAAATTTCTCAAGATATTCAGAACACATTTGCTTTGAATGTGTTATTACTACCATATTTGTCCCTGTGAGGTACAGTACACAATCTAAAGCCACAGAGAGTACTAGTCTATAACAACTAAGAATAACTCTGCTGGCAGCTTTTGCTATTGATGTTCAGGCAGAGGTGTAAGATGGTCAGCTCTTGGTTGTATCTTGGTTTGTGCTTGTTAGGATGTGAACAGGTATGTACTTTTATAACCTTGCGGATTCATGCTACCAGACAGAGCCTCAGTAGCTCTACATTTCATTAGGCCCTGATGCCATTATGGATTCTGTCCACCTCCTCATCTCTTATTTTGATGGTATCTCATTTATTCGTTTCAGTAGTAAATAATTCTTAATAACTTCCCTTGCGAAAACCTCTAAGGCAGGCTGTGGCATCTTCACATAGTCCATTGTGAGTTGTCATTTCCAGGTTCTGTTAAAATCCATTTTATAACATTATTTTCACAGAGGAAATATTATTTCTTTTACAGTTCCGGTTATTCTATAGAGCTGAAATATGACTGGACATCCAGCCCAGTATTTTCTGTCTACTATATGTTATTGACTGGGCATTAACAAACACCAGGTCACACAAGAAATTTTTAAACCCACACAGAAAGTTTATCATCTACTGTATGTAACACCACAGTGCCCATGTGATCCCATAAGACAGGGGTCTCCAAACACTTCCATGTAGGGCCTAGTGTATGCTGGTTTTTGATCTCTCCCTTCAATTAGAGCATCATTAGGACCTAGACTGCCAGGTGAGGGGAGATCCTAACCAATTAGTGAGCTACTCCATCAGGCTTGTACAAGGTAAAAGCGAAAACCTGCATACACTAGGCCCTCCATGGAAGGGTTTGGAGAACCATGCAATAAGAGGTTATTCATCTACCTCTGGAATTTTTCTAAAGCAGAAGTAATACTGAATGGGAGTTTCTCAAAAACAAATCAGCACTGACGCCTTACATAGTAAGCCTAGCTGTAATGCTTGAATCTCAACCACGTAACTTCCAAGATCCGAAAATACTTCTGCCTTACTTTACTAGAAAACACAACTGTCACTTGTGTGACATCAGTCCACTGTCAAGTGTCAATGCCGTTACATGTTAACATTTACTTTCTTCTCACTGTTTTCCTCCATCATTATTCCAATGTTTCCATAGTAATATCCGTCATACACAAACAAATGTTGCCATGCACTTCCTACAGTACTGTCTTATATTTCGATTTGGTCCGTCAAATGCATCACTTCCTGTGCACGATGAGCTGCTTTCTGTCAAACAATCATCCCGACAAAGAATTTGTATAGCGGCGGGGTATGGCATACAGAGCTTCTCTTATTTTGTAAATCGGGCCATCTCCTATTGTGGGAACTCATTCCACGATCCAGGCAAATAGAATAACTATTTATAATACAAAAACCCCACCTGGATTATCGTTAACATAGTTAGCCTAGCTCTGATGCTTACCATAATTAGCCTAGCTGTGAGGCTTACCATAGTCAGCCTAGCACTTTGTGTGCCAAATAGACATCGGCCAATTACCCACTTTACTTTAAATGGAGAAGATGTGCTTCCCATTGACTTAAGCATTATGACTCAGGATGTTGCCAGTATGAACGTATTGCTCTAGAAGTTTCCAATAAAACATCTTGAGAATGATGCAGATCTCACATAATTTCCCACATGACCCTATGAGCAATCCCATTTCTCCGTAAACCCACACTTGCTCAATGTACCATATTAGTCAAAGGTGAGTTCACACTGTTGCTCAGAGGAACTCGCCAGAACTCGCCTGGTGATTTGGTAACGACTACAACTCTGAAGTAGCAGTCCTGTGTTTTGTTTAAATGTTTTATCTGTTGTCACCGGGTGTATAAATCTGTGATCTAGCTACAGTGTATACTAACCATGGACTGTGACATTTCACTGACTGTAGGGCTATGGTAGGGGTACTGTTTGGTTGGTAGATCTTTACTGGCTTTCCCTGTAGCTTTTTAGCAAAGCTGTTGTATGTTGTGTCTGTCTTGACTGACATGTCAGCCCCCGAGTTTATTGGGAGGCTAACAGCTGTCTCATCAATAACTAGTGTTGTGTACCATAGGGGTTTAGTGTCTGTGATAACAGTGTCTACTAAGGCATTTTGGCCTTCAAGGCTTGTATTCACAGATCCAAGGAACCTGCAATACACTTCCTCTGCAGCCCCATGACCTGACATTTTTTGACAGATCCCAGCAAAATGGCCCAGTTGGACATTTGTTACATTCCGAATACTATGTTTGTGTCATGTACTGTAGATTTGCCCCCTACCCTGCTCTTATTGGCCTGTCTAAAGTCTGGAAAATGTACTAGCTGTGTGGGTGCTTATTTACTGTGCCTTATTTAACAGCCCAACACTTGCAACGTTAAAGGGCAAAACTGAGCCAAATAATATGAAAAATAATACCACATTATGAACGTCCTTCTTAATATAATGTTTGGATCAACATTACAGGATAATTAAAAACATTAACTTTATATCCAGTTAAATTATCTTTGGAAAGCTTTAACAAAATCATTGGCTTTCTACATTAAAAAAATCACAACAAAATATAATCTTAGCACCTATTCAATCAATAATAAAAATAATAATAAACTTCTTCATTTTTTCTACCCACTTGGCTTCATTAGCCTCCTATTGAAAACAACTGCTTGTGAGATATCATAGTTTAGTTATTAACATCTTTGTTAACGACAAGCTGTTTATGAAGGGACAGGCAAAGGAAAAAGGCTCTGGTTGCAGTCGAGATGCAAGAAAGATATGCATTGTCTGAATCTGAATCCCAATGTTGCCATAATATTGACAAATCACCTCAATTACACATTTGTCAGAGTGAGAATGTTACAAGTGTCTGTGGTTACTGGGGGATAAGTGGAAAGGTAAACCTGCATGTGGATATTTGATAAACACAGTTGTGCTCATAAGTTTGCATACCTTGGCAGCAATTGCAAAATTCTGGCATTAATTTTGACAATATGACTGTTCAAGTCTGGCTGTTATGTTAGGGTAGTGATCATATGAAGCCATTAATTATCACATAGTTGTTTGGCACCTTTGTAAACCTAACAACAGAAATCACCCAAATGGTCCTGATCAAAAGTTTACATACCCTTGTTACAGACACACAAGGTGACACACACACATGACTTGACACACAGCTTAAAATGGCAAATAAAAGTTAATTTCCTACAACTGTTTCATTTAAATTGCAAGTAGTGTCTGTGTAGAAATAGTCAATTAGTTTGTTAGCTCTGACGTGGATGCACTAAACAGGCTAGATACTGAGCCCATTTTGTAGGTATTGTCATAAGAACAGCCTGGAAAAAGAGCTTTATGGTCACAACCATGAGCGCTATGTTTGGAGAGGGGTCAACAAGGCCAATAGTGAAAAGAATACCATCCCCACTGTGAAGCATGGTGGTGGCTCATTGATGTTTTGGGGGTGTGTGCTCTAAAGTCAAGGGGACCCTTGTGAAAATTGATGGCAAGATGAAGGCTCCAGTGGTTACAACTGAAAAAGGTGAAGGTTCTGGAGTAGCCATCACAGTTTCCTGGCCTTAATATCATCAAGGCACTCTGGGGAGATCTCAAACGTTCGGTTCATGCAAGACGACCAAAGAGGACCTGGAGGAGTTTTGTCAAGATTAATGGGCAGCTGTACAACCTGCAAGAATTCGGGGCCTCATAAACAACTTTCACAAACAACTGCATGCTGTCATTGATGCTAAAGGGGGCAATAGAGAACTGAAGGTATGCATTCTTTTGAACAAGGAAGGCTTAAGATAAAAAATACAATGTTCTAGAGATAAAAAATAAGATACATTTTCATAAAAGTAGGAATATGTTGGATGAGTGTGCTGGGGGTACTAGTCCCCCGGGAAAAGTGACACATTTATGGTATTGGCTGTGTTTCTACTTTTCTACCTTCTTGCTTTTGGTATCCCCCCCAGGCTGGTATAGACAAACGGGCTAAAGGTGAAAAGCCTGAACATTTATTCATATGGACTATTATATTGATATCGTAATTGTAGGTATTGTTGTCTTAACAATGTATTTGTATATTGTTACTACAACAGTGCAAAAAAAATTTAAAAACATGGAATTTTACTCAGTGTCATTGCAAGAAATCTGGGACCACATTAAATAATATAGGCAGTGTCTGAGCCCCCATCCCAAATATATTAATATTATTAATATTATATTATTATTAAGATCAGAACAGTGCCTGCATTCCTCTTGTCCCACTTCTTAGATTTGTTTTACATTATGCTCTCTGTAACTATGTTACCAATTATGACAATCTATTTAATTCAAAATTATACTGAACAAAAATAAAAAAGCTGCACTTTTTAAAGTTGTTACTGAGTTACAGTTCATATACAGAAATTAGTCAATTAACTTAACCAAAAAAAAAGCAAGAATGTCATTGATGTTACATACAGACCAGTTTATATGTGGAAATCAGTCAAATTGATGTATTGAACAACAATATAAATGCTGTATTTACAGTGTTGGTCCCGTTTCATGGTGCATGTGTTTGTTCCCATCATGGGAAATGTATTCATTTATTCGATTGACTGATGTCCTTACTTGAACTGTAACTTAGAAAAGGTTTATTATAATTTAAGTTAATGAACCAATGTTTTTAAATAACTACATAAACTGGATAATGAGCCACAAGAGTACTTTTAATAAGTATTGACCACTATACTTTCTCATTTTTCTTATCTCTATCCTTGATTATTCCACTACAGTACTTTTACTCTGTCCTTCTCCCTCTTCTTCACTACCTTCCACTCTTGACTGGCTGGCAGCAGGAGGCTAGACAAAGGCAGGGATGGTTAACGCACACATTATATTGACAACTAAAAAATTGTTTGTAGCATTATGAAGTATCTGTAAAGTTAAAACAAATCATTCGTTTGAGGCGGTGGTGGGGGCCATTTAATATCAGACAATTACATTTTAGAAAATTACCTATATTACTATTATTATATTTTAAATATTATTAAAAAAGTCACACCAGCCAAGAGGGCATATGTGAAGTCTGAGGAGAAAGTGCAGGGGCTCGAGCCCCCCTTGAGGTCTATCTGTGCATGTGCCTGATAGACAAAATATTTGGAAACCACTGCATATATTTCTTAAATCAACCCTATTGAAAACCTCTTGAATGTGATCAAGAGTAGGATTGATAGTCACAAACCATCAAACAAAGCTGAGCTGCTTGAATTCTTGCACCAGGAGTGGCATAAAGTGACCCAACATGAAAGATTGGTGGAGAGAATGTCAAGATGCATGGAAGGTAATTATTATTATTACACAGTTATTACTATTCCAGCAAATATTGTTTTCATTGTCTGCAAATAAATGCTTTGAATGATAACATTTTTATTTGGAATTTGTTTATGGGAAAAAAAACTAAGATGTGTACTAGATCAGGTTGTGTACTATTAGGATACCTGCCCCTCTCTAGCGATACTTTGATTGTTGTTAAATTGTTGTGCTTGACAAACATAACCAACATTTACACTGTATCATAATGAATTTTTTAAATCTATAAAAAGATCGGCCTAGTTCAAAAACTAGAATTGAGGAACCCTGCTAGGAAACAATGTTTGGTTTCAAAAGTCAACACCTTTGGACAATTCTGCAGCAGCATTTCAGCCAACATTGAGCTCGTTGACATGTCCTATGTCTCCTACCCTTTGGCACCCCTTGGCTTTCTTTAAAACAGCATCAGTAGGGTCCTCTCCTCTGTGTCTTCAACTCACTCCCATTCACATCACTCTGAATAACGCATGATAACACTAATGTTCCCTGGGGCTCTGTATTACATAAACCTGTTGGAGTACAGGGCCACAGCAGCTTTTTTTAATGCATCTATTAGAGAGGTGGCCTGATACAGCCTCATATTAGATTTCGTTATTTGATTATAGCTGATATATTGCACTGCTGTATTCTGAAGGCAATATTTAATATCGTACATTACTTTTTTATTTAAAATCTTGATAAAAAACGGCCATTCACAAAGCAATCTAAAGCGATTAGAGAAGTCCCCTTCCATGCATGAAAGGCTTAAAACATTAAAGAAACTCCAATATTGTTATTAATTAATTATAGCCTTCTACGATGTATCATGAATTGACAGCAACACAATAAATATCTATTTACGCAATGTCATCCACTCAATGTATAAGTAATAGCAAAAAGGTGTTGGGTTGGCTGCTGTGTTTGGATGCCCCTCCCCCTCTATCGTCTACAATAATCAGAGATAGTGTGTCTGTGTGTGGGGGGGGGGGGGGGGGGGGTTACTGACACTTTCAGGTACACACAACTTACCACTTGCATTCTTCCCGCAAATGAGGTGTTGATACTGCTGCAGGAACCCCCATAACTCCGAGTCGTTGTTGATGGCTTGTTCGAGTGTCTCGACAGTAAACTTTGGGATTCCGTTATTTGACTGCACCAAAGCGCTGCGCAGTGCCCGTGCGTACACCTCTCGAAAAAGACTCTCCATGCACGCGGTCAGGTAGATGGCAGCATGCTCGTGGATCCTCACTGCAACCCGGCTGTCCACCAGCCACCTGAAGAACTTTCCCACGTTGAAAATAAGTCCGCAACGGAGCGACTTTCCACGGCTAAACTTGTCCTCGGTGCTCATATTGTACATGGACAAGGCACTGAGTGCCGCGGTGATGCAGTTTACCGAGATTGTCCAAGACATTACAATTTTTATGGCACTTTGAATCTCATATTTAGTGCATTTGGCATAGCGCAAACTCAGTCGCTGCGCTTCCTTTGCAACCCGCACGAGCGCACGACTGATAAGAACGGAGATTCTAGCCAGGATCTCCTGTGACACGACCCCAAGCCTCAACTCTTCGTCCCTGTTTAGCGCGCTCTCTACTTCCCCGAGGCTCCATGGCACGTCCTCTATCTCGGGTAGTTTAGCGCACTGTCCGGAGCACTCCAGGTTCTCAGCGTCTTCGACCAGGACGGTGTTGACCGTGTCCAGGCTGTTGTGGCGACTGTGCATGGAATCGGTTAGATGCCAGAAATCCCCCCCATGCGCATACGGTATATGTGCCTCGGAACAGCACAGCGAAGCACTGGAAGACCTGAAGGAGTCCGCTGCTCCACCATAACCCGAATCAAGCGTCAAATCCTCCAGGGTCCTCGCAACTGACTTATTACTACTCCTTGCCATAACTGCACATCATAATGTAAAAATGGATTTGTAAGTAGTGGCAAAAAGTCCCACGATGCTGCATATAACGCAATTAAATGAAAGCAATAGAGTCTAGAGGTAAACCGATTAATAAACCTTTTATCTTGCTGCCTTCAATGAAAACATATCAACTTGTTATTCCTCAGTCCAAACTACAACTTCGAGGCCGTGGCATCGTAGCATAATGCTGGTACAGTGGTTTGTTTTACGCAGCAAGATCTTGATAGATGGAGGCGGGGCTATGCAGAAAATAGTGCATCAAACGTCCAATACGTTCTCGGGATAACTCGAGCAGAGATAGTTTTTGAATTAAGACCGCCTAATGTAATTCACTTTTGTCTACTCATTAGACTCAATGCAATTTTAGGAGTATATATGGTATACCTATATATATATATACACATTTTATTATTTTGTCAGAACATTTTTAGATTTTGTTGATTGATGTAAAAACAACATTAATGACATGCAACTTCAATGTATTTTGAATAGTTACGCTCAATTGCTTGTTATGTAGCCTACTTGATAAACTGGATATCCACACAGTGCGGCAAATGTTTTATACTATGTTAACAACATGCACTACTTTATACACATTTTACAAACAGCAATGACGGTAACATGACTCAAGCCCATTAATAATAGACTGCATGCATAATGTATCCCACTCTGAGTCGCGTTCAAGGAGATAGCTGGAGCTCATTGAAAGGAAGACGTTCAGAATTCCTTTTCAAGGTCAAACGTTATACTGCAGCATGGATTATGCTAAAGATTCCGATTGGCTCTATCAAGGCTAGATCAGTGCGAGAGAAATATCAAAGAAGGCTCGGAGCTGATTTATTTCTCGATGCCAAAGCGCTATGTTTTAACAAACTGTAGACTATATTGATTTCATGCGTTGAAGTCTGTGGGATTTAAGGAGAGAATTGTTGGTTTCTTTTTAACTGTGGGCTAGTTAGTTAGTAATCATCCCTAGTGCAACAGTGTACTCTAGTGGTGCTATAGCCCCAAGCAAACCTCAACATCTTTGCCAAAGTTTGAGCACCATCACACAGACTGGGAACACGGCCGGGTTGTGCTTTGGCATTGGGTTGCTTTAATTCCTTCCTGCCTGGTCCAGGGTTAACTTGGGGCAGTGTCTCCAACATCTCAAACATCTTGAAAATATTAATCTGATTTAATAGCTTGATACAGCCAGAAGAGGGCAGGTCAGTTATATAATCCAGTAGGTAAAAAAATACAATGTTTAATACAAAAAAACATACAATGTATTAAGAGGTTCCTCGTGCATTTATTCCATAAGGTTTGCTTAGCCACTACTCGTTTCTTTTTTACATTTATATATCCAGATTTTTTTTATATTTTACAGTAAGGGCATTTTGCTTAAACTCTTATCCAGAGGGAATTACAGTAACCCATTGAGTACAATCATTCGAAAAACGTATTTTCAAAGTCTCAATGTCTTTTCAATGAAAGAAGATGTCTTTTTGACATCTTTTAAATGTTGTATGCTTATAGGGTAGTGCATAGTTAAGAGAAACTAGGTGGAACAATCACAACTCAGTAGTAAGAGCATTTTAGTATGGTACTCTTTAAACGTACAATATGTAGTCTCTCAATCAAAAGAATAGCAAATCATGTACTTAGATGACGTCGAGAATTAACGTTGGATCATGGGTTTTGTTATCGTCGTCAATGACAACCTGCCAATCTAGCGTCTCCGGCAGAAAAAATGTTCACTGAAAAAGTTCACTGACAAGGAGTTACTGGAGTTACTGGTCCACTGTAAAATCTCGGAGACAAAAGGGACTGGCCTTGTTGACTTATGGTTTGAAGCTCACCCCAGCAGTGGGTCATCGTCGGTGTTAAATGCTAATGGAATTGGGGGGAAGCAAATCCAAGATCTACTTTAAAGCAACAGGTTTCCTTACATACAGTTGCCAAATGGGAGAGAAAATGCATCTCTTTTCAACATTGGTGGGTTTGAATTAAAAATGTTACAGAACTGACCAATTATCAGTATCAAGTTTTGTTCAATGATGTCATGATGTCTATATATTTTTGGAGAGTCCTTGTGGGACGGACTTCTCTCTAAGCTATAGATGGAAGTCAGGCTTTAACCATTAAAGTCTTATTGCTCTAATTATCATATATCCTGGACTCTGAGTGCAATTATTCAATTACTAAATGCACATATATATGCGATATTACCTACACCTCAATCAGAGACATTGATGTCGTTGAATGGCCTTCTTGCCTTGTAGTATCCAGAAGGTCAGACACAGCTTGGCATATACTCTTTCTGCTCCTGGATGAAGCAGACATTCATGAAATTCAAAAATTTGGAATTTGGAACTTGACGATGGGATGCTATGGATCCAAGATGACAGGATACAGAACATCCAGAGGCAGAGAGTCTGCTTGGCTATTCGACCGCCGACCTGAATAAGACATTGGATTTTACTCCGGAGACATTTTTTTGCTGTTCCTTGGCATTGGCTTGCTGGCTTCTAAAGCCCAAATCACACCGAATCCGCTAGTTGCGTTGCATATGCATAGTTTTGATGCAAAGCCCTTTGCCTAATTTACGCATTGTCTACTGTTTCACAGCGCATGTAAAAATGGAGGAGAAACTTATAAGAGCGGTCGCCGGGTATCCTGCCATTTTTGATATAACAGCAGATTTCTACAGAGACATCAATCAAAAACAAT
Source organism: Umbra pygmaea (assembly GCA_016801145.1). Taxonomy (NCBI): domain Eukaryota; kingdom Metazoa; phylum Chordata; class Actinopteri; order Esociformes; family Umbridae; genus Umbra; species Umbra pygmaea. The sequence goes on along the minus strand of JACXGM010000633.1, from coordinate 3,845 downwards.
ATGCTTGGAATAGGGAATTCGAAAGACATTGAATTAGCAGGTCAGTAAATATAAGTGTTGGCTATACCAAATTTGTCACCCTTTTTAAAAGCTAGCAAGTGTTAGCTAGACACAACATCCGGTTTGATTAACGCATTGGTTTTAGCGCACGAGTAGGAAAAATCCAATGCATGCAACACCCCATACTCACTGCAGCCGCAATCAAACGCATTCCGCTATGCGTCTTTGCATCACTGGCGGACTCCTTCATTGGTATTGACTGGACTTCCGTTGTTACGCATATGCAATGACGGATTCTGTGTGATTTGGGCATAAGGCCTTGATATCTGCAAAACCTTCTTTCTGGGCTTCTTTAAACAACAATGTCTGAATTTACATACATGATGGCTTAGGATGACCATCCGCTGGCATTATACTTGCTACAAAGTCTCACAGTGCTCTTTCCAGCTGCAATAGTTGCTCCAATCTATATTTATTGGATCAAGACTGAGGAATACCTGCCCACAGAATGTATATTTGCAGCATTCAGGGATGTCCTCTTCTCTTGCAGTCATGGGCATCACTGGCAAGGTGTCAGGTAGGAAGTGTGGACCTTGGTTCCAGTGGTTCAATCTGGTCAGTTCTGCTAGAGTCTTCACCCTTGTGATGTTGACTGCTGGGTTGTTGGTGGTGTCAACATATTTTCACTCATTAACACCTGTGAGATCTTGAATCTCTGCAACTCTAGTGCCTACAAAACACTTTGTAGTGGCATGACCCAGATTGTAGCCAGTTCAAGTCAGTCATAGAGTCTGACCAAAAGGTGGTCCTACTAACCTTAAAAGTAAGCTCAGTTTGTAGAAGACTAGCTAATTGGGCTCCTGTGAGAGCGGCACTGAGTTTCAAGTGTGGTATTGAGAGCTGCACTTAGGTGCCATTTGAGATTGTGCCATAAGGAAGGAGACATGTACGTGGTTGTCATCTGTACTGAGATAGGCCAACGATCCTTACGCTCGCTCGGAGGCATCACAGAAGGTGTGGATTTTGGTAGTCACTGAAGTGTTGTCCATGTTTGGAGGAACATAACACCTAGGAATGGTAACCTGTAACAGGGTTGGTAGTTCATGTTTCCACTTCTTCCATCGGTCTAGTAGGACTGCCGGTAAGAGGAGGTCATCCCATCCTCTATCTTCCAGTGCTCCTGTACCAGGATCTTTGCTATTGTGAAGTAGGGTATGATATATTCCAAGGGGCCATATTGGCTGGTAGGAGTGCAGTAAATGTTCCTCACAGTGGGGGTTGGCTCCACTTGAGAGCAGTGCTTATAGCCCAGTGTGTCTGTAAGGCAGTGTGGGTAAAGTCCCAATGTAGGCTCTTCAGGATCCACCTGGTCTTGGAATAACCACATCTCTCAGATCTTGCTTCTTCCGGGAGATGCTCGACCACAGTTGGGATATTACTTACCCATTGACAGATGTTAAATCCTCCTGTCTTAAGCAAAGCTCTAATCTTAAGGAAGGAGCAGTGTATTCAGAACTTTGCCCCATATGCAAAAGAACAGTTGAACACTAAACTGTTCTTTCCAATGTGGTGCACCAGATGCTACGGAATGTACCAGATCTTCCCTACTGAGTCAAAATCATCTTGGGGAATTTTGTTCACATAGCCTGCAGTTTCCAATTTCTGAACCTCTTGGCAGTAGATCCTTGCCTGCTTTGGGTTCCTGGTTAAGCACCACTCAGTGCTTCTCAGATGAGCTAAGACTTAGGTGCTTTCAAGTGTGTAGAGTCCTTGACTAAATGGCTTAATTATCCTGTTTAGATCGGGTTGCTGTCTTTTTGTTGCGGTAAGGCCAGAGTGACTAACTGCCACAGCTTTTAGAAAAAGATTATTTGAGTGAGAAATGGTGGATTTGAACAAACACTGTTATTCCTTGCTAGAATTAGGCAGAAAGCTGGCAGGCCCTTGGATAGTCCAAAGAAGTCTTGTGTTCATTGCAAAAGGTACAACTTCTGGGACTATGTGGACCAATTCTATCAGGGTCAGCAAGTGAGAGTGATCTGAGCCAATCAGAAACATGGGACTAACCTTGTGGAAGGTCTTGCGAGTAAGAACTTGGAGGTGTTGGTAACGCTTCTGTAAAGTCTCCACAGGACATGAGTATTCTGCAAGGCCTAAGTCATCAGCAGTGAAGGCTTCGCTGATACTGAATTATTTGGATGGGTTGCACATTGATGAGAACTTAAAGGTGACTGAATGGCCCTTTAACTGTACTACCTTTTGACGGACAGTCCTAGGCATCAAGGACTTATTCTTAGGTAATGACCGATGTTGAACAGCGGAGGGAAGAATAATGGTGCGTTCTGAACCATAATCTAAGACTGCAAAGTTTTCCAGCAATCTGTCCCCTGATGGACTCGAATGTTCACCACCTTTATAATCACCCGGCGAGAGTGATTTGGTTGATCAAGATAAACTGCGGTAGGGGGTGTGCTGACCATCAAGACACTTATTGTCCTCCTGTGCAAGATCATAAAGGACGGTCAAATGTTGTTCTTTGTAGACGTTGCATGGCTTTTTCAGCATCCAGGAGTCTGACAGGTGTCCTCCACACATGCATTGGTTTCCTTGATCCAGGTATCTATCTGGTCATTTGAGAGCTTCTTAAACTCACCACAAGAACTTGGGTAGTATCCTTGATTCTACCAGAAAAAACAGTAAAGTTTAAATGTCTCTTTGCCCTTGGTAGTCTTCCCATTATACAGAGTGGAAGACATCCCTTTGTACTTAGTTGAAGACAAAGAAGATGAATATTCAGTAGTCTGATCTGTGTTGTAGAGGATGTTGGCAGATATCTTGTTCTGACAAGATGGGCACTGTTTGTTACCTGCCTTGTCCTCATTCTAATACAACTCCACAGCCTGACCGGCAAAAGGCTTGGGTTGAGACTTGTCCTTCAACCAGGCTGTAAGGTCTGGTAGGGTGTAGGTTCTAGAAACCTGTCTCTAGTATGCCTTTGTTAAGGCAATACTCTGCAGGCTCTCTGTAGACTCCAGGCAACTTGCTGATGAGGCAATCTACATATGAGCCACACATCAGCTCAAATCCTTTGCCACCCTCTAGTGTCTGAAGCATACTTACTGTACAAGAGATTGGACTGGAAGAGCACACGTCAAATGCTGCAGTATCTCCCATCTTGAGGATCCCCCTGAACTCAGGATAGCTCCTAGCTTGCTCTGGACCAACTGACTAGGTTAGGATTGTGCATAAATGATTGAGCCAGTTTGTAATCACTTGGAAGCTTGAGGTGCTCTAGCAAAATTTGGTACTTGTAATATTCTGTCAGATGTGGATGGGGACCAAGTAAGCTGTCTAGAGCCAACCTCAGTAGAGCAAAGTCACTTTCACGCCTGACGGTGATGGGAGGGAGTTTGGGGTTTGGAATGCCAAACTGAAGAGGCTACAACTAGTTCCATTATATTTGGGCCTGTAGTCACAGGTGATGTAGGCACCACAGGTATTGCCGGCTGGCAAGGAATAGTCTTGTAGATGCCTAAAGATGCCCCAGCAGGATGTTGAGACGAATTATATATGAGCATCTTATAAAACAGTTTAAACCAGTTTATAATATTATAACTACACTGAGAGTGTTATAGCAGTGGTGAGGTAATATCAAACACTGAGGCCTGTAGTTTATTGTTATTGTAAGGTCTAAAGATCAGACAGCACTTTCTCCTACAGGGAGGAAAGTCCAGGCCATCATGGCTGCACATGATTACAGGAAGCAGGTAGCTTACAGGCAGCATATAGTTCATATTAATGTCATGGAAAAATGCCGCCAGGCCAAATCTCTCAGACACACAGAC
>JACXGM010000632.1:28661-58914 GCA_016801145.1 Umbra pygmaea | reverse complement strand
GGGACAACGGGATGAGGAGAGTGGATGGTTAGCGAGGGATACCCGGTTAGTCTACCAATAACAGCATCTCGTGTGAACACATTACTGACAATTTTATAATTTAATTAGTAGTCTATATTTTACTGATAACTTCAACTATGCAAAAATAAATAATACTGGAATAATTTGAGGAATGTTTCATTTACATAGAACGTGTTGTCTTTCTTAACACCGTATTGCACCTCGTGTGAACTAAAAAATCGATTCCTGAGCAATCAATGACAACACATTCAGCACCTTCCCTTGGGACAGCGCCTTTGCTACGTCGCACTTAAGAGGCAGCCTGATAAGAAGCTTCCTAAGGGAGACTTCGGGGAACACACTTAAGAACATAAACAACTTCGGTAAGATATATCTTTTAGAGTCTTCTTAGCGGGCTAAGAGTGAACGTTATCGGGGAACCGGGCCCTGTACTATGGAGGAGTGAGAGTCATCAGCCCTAAAGACGGACCAACAGCGCCCTCTTGAGGGAGGAGAGTGACAAGGCGATCCTAATTATAACAGCTAGGATCACTAATGGGGTGTGTGTTGTCGTTGTCTCCCTATTTAAGGTGACTGATTGGCTGGGGGTGCGCCTAATTAACAGGAGAGGACAGCGTAGCCAGGCAACAGAGAGGAGAAGGAGAAAGCATGATCTGGCTAAAGGAAAGAAAGCCAGGAGGAAACTTATGAAGGAAACAACGGTCTATTGTAGCTATAGGTGTTAACATTAGTTAAGCATTCAATCAATCAAATTTATTTAATGAAGCCTTTTTTCAACAGCAGTTGTCACAGAGTGCTTTGACAGACACCCAGTCCGAGACCCCCAAAAGCAAGCAACACAAGTGATGCAGTGGCTAGGAAAAACTCCCTCGTAGGTGGGACCCAGGAAGAAACCTAGAGAGAGGCCAGAATCAAGGGGGTGGCCAGTCCTCTTCTGGCTGTACCGGGTGGGAGATCTGAAGGTACACAGCCCATTGTATTAAGGTCACATTGTTTATCAGTGTTCAATTATTGTCCAAAAATGAAGATATGACGGGTGGGCTGTGACCATAGTCTTTGTGTAGCATCAACACAGTTTGGTGGTCTTGGGCAGGGAGAACGCAATGCTCTCTGGAGATGGAGTCACCAGGTGGAAACATGATCATCAACAGCAGTGACTTGGGTACCAGCACAGCGGGGTGGGCACAGGACGGGGACAGGAAGGAGTCATCAGGACACATGGTCCTGAATCAAGCATGTTCCAAGGGTTTTGGTCCTCCTAGGTTGAACATGACATCAGAAACATTAGAGTGGACGTACCTTGGGTCTAGTACCTCGGTACAACCACAAAATGAATATATAAACTGCCTCTCGTCATCCATCACAAATTAATGAGACTTAAGTGGGGACTGAGAAAGACAGAAAGACCCTAGTCCCCCGGCACATAAACTATTGCAGCATAACATCTGGGGCTGAGACGGCGGGGACTGGAGACGTGGTCCTGCACAAAGAAAACCTTGGGCAGGAGCAAACAGGCATGATTCAAACCCACCCACAGTGCCAAGACCACACCACCAAAGGGACACCAACAGACTGCAACCACCCTGAGAGGGTAGAGTATAGCCCACACAGTGTACTCCCATCCCACAAGTGGGGGTATCATGGGACAACACGAGTAGGCCAGTGACTCAGCCCCTGAGTGGTGTTGGAGCGAGGATATCCAAGTGGAAAGAGGGGGGACTACCAGGCATGGATGGTTCATCAACAGTGTTGCCGTTCTCGTTTAGCCCCCTAGGCCAAACTACACTATATCATAGAACTTACTGAAGAGATGAGTCTTCAGAATAGACTTAAATGTTGAAACTGAGTCTGCCTCTATCACATGGGTTGGCAGAAGATTCCACAAAATTGGAGCTCTATATGAGAAAGCCCTTCCTCCAGCTGTTTTTGTAAAACAAATTCTAGGAACAGTAAGGAGGCTGGCATCTTGTGAACATAACGTACGTGAAGGTACCGTATATATGGCAGCACTATATCAGACAGATAAGTGGGAGAAAGTCCATGTAGTGCTTTGTAGGTTAACAGTAAATCTTTGAAATCAGCCTTAGCCTTAATGGGCAGCCCGTGTAGAGAGACTATAATTGGGGTAATATGTTCAAAGTTGTGGTTCTAATCAGAATTCTGGTGGCTGTGTTCAGGGGTGCTGTAAAGGGGGGGTAAAGGATGACGATTCTCGGGGCCCATGACTAAGAGGGGGCCCAGAGAAGCCCCCAATAAATAAGTCTCAGCTGTGTTGGGGGCCCTGTCAAGATTCTTTTCATGGGGCCCAAAATCCTCAGCAGCGCCCCTGGCTGTGTTAAGCACTAACTGAAGTTTTTTTGGGGGTTTTGTCTGGGTAGCCAGAAAAAAAGAGAATTACAATAAACCAATCTTTAGGTAAAAAAGTATGGATTAACTTTTCTGCATCATTCCTTGATGGAAAGTTTCGATTTTTGCAATGTCCGAGAGATGGAAAAAAGCTCCTCTTGAGATATGTTTTACATGTTTGTCATAAGAGAGATCTGGGTCCAGTGTAAAAACAAGGTGTTACAGTTTTTTCTGATATAAAACTGTACAACCATCTATGTTCATTTCCAGATTTGACAGAAGGTCTCTTTGTTTCCTGGGACCTAAAATGAGCATTTCAGTTTAGCAGTAAATCATTTTCTGTCATCCAAATCTTTATATCCAAAACACAGGCTTCCAGGGTGTGCAATTTTGGGCTTCTTCCTTTTTAACTGAAATGGTTAATGTAGGACTAAATGCTTTCCTATGTATGCCTGGAAGCGATTGTGAAATACCTATGTTCAATTATCCATACCTGCAAGTAGGCCTGTCTTGTTTATGTGATGTGTTGGATTCGAAAAAGAAAGAAAATAGGGGACAAAGATCCCCAAAGAATATAAATCATCAACCTACAACCTTGCCTCAGCCTAATTTTTAGCCTGGTCCTGTGGAGTACAAACTGTAAACAGTTAGGTTGAAATCAGCAAAAATGGGCCACTTTTTAAAAAAGGGCTTATAATACCATCAAATAAGCTATGCATGAGATCTAATGTAATTTTTCTGCCCTGCCTGCCTAGAAAACTCAGACCAATCAAAACAATGCAAGATCAGTTATTGTGATTTGCTGTAAAGATATTAAAAAATATGATGCTACAACTTTATTTGGCCCATTTTACCTGATGGCCCAATTTAGCTGACTTCACCCTACAATACATAAATACATAACAATGTTCAAAAGTTTATTTGTCATATGCATCGAATGACATCACATCATCCTATGCAGAGAAATTCTTGTGACAATAAACCAATGCTGATAGTTCTTAATGTGGTTAGCTTAGGGAAAACAAACAGTCCAATAGTTTTAAAGGCCCCTAAAAAGAGCTGTGCACACGCTTTTGAATTAAACTCTTGATATCTGTATTCTGTGATTGTAACTGAAGAAGCTGATACCCTATTCCAGGGGTGCACCTACTTTTGCCTATGCTGTACAGTCCAATATTTATTCCCAATATTAAGCACAGCAAGTTCAGACAGGGAACCCAAGTGATGTAGGTTCAGTCATCATCAGCTGATGGCAGCACACAGCTATCATCAACCTGTATTCCTAATTAGTATTTAAGCTGCTTACTTAGGCCAGTGCACTCACCCCATATTGAGCACGCAGTTATTGCATCTGTGCGCCCTCCTGCCCCTGCCTCCATTTGTTTGGTTCTGTGTCATCCTGGGGGAGGGGGGGTGTTACTACTACATAGCTTATTGTCCATCCATTGATGTGCATGTAGTGAATATACATTCACTGCTTCATTAGCTACACCTTCCTAGTTCCGGGTTGGACCTCCTTTTGCCTTCAGAACTGCCTTAATCCTTCGTTGCATAGATTCAACAAGGTGCTGGAAACATTCCTCCTGTTCAGACTGAACATCCATGATGTGACTCTCCCATTCCAACACATCCCAAAGTGCTCATTTAATTGAGATATGGTGATTGTGGAGGCCATTTGAGTACAGTGAACTCATTGGCATGATCTTGAAACCAGTTTGAGATTATGTGAGCTTTTCGACATGGCGTGTTATCCTGCTGGAAGTAGGTATTAGAAGATGGGTACATTGTGGTCATAAAGGGATAGCCATGGTCAGCAACAAAACCCTGGTAGGCTGTGCCATTCAAAGGATGCTCAATTGGTACGAAAGAGCCCAAAGTGTGCCAAGAAAATATCCCCCAAACCATTACACCACCACCACCAGCCTGAACTGTTGATACAAGGCAGGACGGATTCATCCTTTCATGTTTTTTACGCCAAATTCTGATCCTACCATCTGACAGTCGTAACAGAAATTGAGACACATCAGAACAGGCAACATTTTCCATTCTTCTATTGTCCAGTTGTTTTGGGCTTGTGCAAATTGTAGCCTCAGTTTCCTGCTCTTAGCTGACAGGAGTGACACCCAGTGTGGTCTTCTGCTGCTGTAGCCCATCTGCTTCAAGGTTTGACATGGTGTACATTCAGAGATGCTCTCTGCATACCTTAGTATCTTGGTTGTAACAATTTGATTAACTGTTGCCTTTCTATCAGCTTTCTATAAGGCTGGTTGTCTAATTGGGGTGTGGTGGACTCTGGCAGATACCTGTGTATAAAAAAGCCTGATTGAAGATGCCTGGGAGCTGGACAGAATACAACTACCGAAGAAGAACTTCCTTGGGCTTGTTAGAATCCATGTGCAGAGAATACATGCAGATAGCAGGAAGCTGAATGTACGGAAATTCATAACAGACGAATCTAGGGGTATCAGGATGTGGTTTGAGGTGGACAGTCTATTCTGTTGTGTTTTGAGGATATTGTGCTGCCTAGCTGGGTTACCATAGTTTAAGGTATTTTGTGAGGCCGTATGTGGCCATCCCTTTGAGATGTTACAACTGTCAGTGGTCGAGCAGTGGTCATATGATTGGGGTTTTAAGCTGTCTGTATTGAAGTCGTGCTATATGTTTTTTACTCGGAAGAGACGGGTCATGGATGTGCATCTTACGCTGTATGGTCGGTGGTTGGCCAGGGTACCTGAGTTTAAATACCCGGGCTTGTGGTTAGATGAGAAGTGTTTATGGAGAAAGCATGTTGTGCAGGTAGAAACCAAGTGTAAAAAGGTGCTGAATCTCATGAGGTCAGTATCTGGGTTTCATTGGGGTGCTGATAAACAATCCCTGATGGATATTTATAGGGCATTAAGGAGATTGTGCATGGATTATGGATGTATGGTGTATGGACCAGCTGCCAAGAGTGTTTTGGGAAGGCTGGATGTGACGCAGTTCAGAGCTATGAGACTAAGTCTCGGTGCAGTTAGGACAAACCCTACTAATGCACTGCTAGTAGAAGCTAAGGATTTACCTCCTAAACTTACGCCGGGCACAGCTGTCCCTGGTGTATTGGGTTAAGTTGAAAGGCTCTGGCCAGGAACAGCCGGCAACAACAGTTTTGAGTGAGTGCTGGGAATATGCTCTTCGGCGGACAGGTCAAGGCTTTGGGTGGAACATTGCGGCAGTGGCAGAGGAATACGGGTTGAGGGGGGTTACTTACGGACCAAATACTGTGTGGGATGATGTTTCTCCTTGGCTGTTTCCGGGTGCCCAAAGTGGATTTACGGCTGGTGGAGAAGAAGAGAGGCTGGCATGATCGGCAGGTGGCTAATGTTGGAGTGTTGGTTACGGAATATGTAAAGGAGAATTATTTTGGGTACATGCAACTGTACACTGATGGCTCAAAGGATCCAGGGAGTGGGCGGGTAGGGACAGGAGCATATGTACCTGAGTTTGATGTGAGCATGTGCAAGAGACTTGATGATAATTTGTCCGTATTCACGGCAGAAATAGTAGCTATGATTTTAGGATTGCGATAGATAGAAGAGGTGAGACCTGATAGGGTTGTCATCTGTTCTGACTCTACAGCAGTTCTCCACAGTTTGATTTCGAAAGAAACGGTCCGGGATGATTTATTGCTTGAAATATTTATGTTGGGACTGGTTGTTGGGACTGGTTAGCTCTGGTATTGTGGTGGAGTTTTGATGGGTTCCTGCCCATGATGGTGTCGAGGGGAATAAGAGAGCGGATGAACTGGCAAAAAAAGCGCTGACGTTGTCTGATGGGGAGAAGCTGAGGGTTCCCTTGGGTAAAGGAGAAGCCAGGTCATTAATAAAGGGGGCCGTGTGGAAGGCATATTTATGGGCTACAGAGCTCTGTTGCTGTGAAGTCTTTTAGGGGTAGGTGTAGATGGGAGGAAGTGGTCTTCACTAGGTTGCGACTTGGACATACTGGGCTAAGATTTACTCTCCACTTGGCAAGGTGCAGGTCAGATAAATGTGAGGCTTGCAATGTTCCTGAAAATGTGGAGCATGTCCTCCTGCATTGTAGTACTTATGAGACTGAGAGGCATGTGCTGTGCAACAGGATGTATGAGTTAGGTAGGGGCTGGAGCTTGGACGGGATCATAGGTATGCATGAAGACATGTGGGGTAGTAGTAGGGCTGTTTCGATTTCTTAGTCTCACGGGATTGGGTGGTAGAATCTGAGGTAGTAGCCTCTAGTATTTGACCCTGTAATGGTACACACTCCGGTACAGTAGGTGGCGATATGCACCTGAAAGCAAGGTTGTGATCCGCCATTAAACCCAGAGAAGAAGAAGAAGAACTGTCAGAGGTTTGGTTGCTGTTTGTAGGGAGGGGAAAATGTATGCCAGGTGTGGGGGTGAGCATGACTATGGGAAGAGTGGGGAGGGAGTTCGGCTCACATAGTGTAGCGTTTGGGGGGGGTGGCTATGAAGCAAGCGGTGGAGGTGCAACAATTGAGGGAAGAGTTTAGTATGTCTTACACAGAAGCTTGGAGCAGGTTTTTGGGTCAGGAGGAGGAAGGAACCAGGGAGGTTTGGGCTGATAGGGGTTGTAGGGAGCAAGTGGACATACTGACCAATGCGTTGAGGTTGAGAGGAAGGGGGAGACATGATGGTTGTGCATAAGAGACAGCTGGTTACGTTCATTGCGGGAGCAATCAATAGTACGGCTAGGTTGGAGGGGATATGAATGAGATCAGTTCACTATGGCTGTGGTGAGGAGGGCGTTGTTAAAGGTAGGAATTACATTGCCAGGGAAGGACAGGTGTGTTATGCAATGGTGGCACATCTCAGTGATGGGGAGTTGAACAAGGTGTTGAGCCTGTATAACAATGTGTGGGAGGAGGGGAAGCTACCGGTGTCGTAAAAGGAGGCGGTGGTGGAACCCATTAGGAAGCCTGGGAAAGATCTGTCTAAGTCGTCCAACTATAGACTGATAGCACTGACCTCACACCTTTGTAAGGTGATGGAGAGGATGTTGGTGGAGAGGTTGGTGTTTTTCATGGAGAGCAGGGGGCTGGTAGATCGGTCTCAGAGTGGTTTTAGAAGGGGGATGGGTACTATGGATCCTGTGCTGTGCTTGGAGGCAGAGGTCAGGAAGGCACAGCTGAACAGGGAGGATGTGGTGGCTGTCTTTTTTAACCTGGAGAAGGCCTATGCCATGTTGTGGAGAGACGGGTTGAGGATAAAGCTTGGTGTCATAGCCCCGGCCATCGTCCCTTTGATGCGTTGAAGTTGTCCTGTCCCCTTAGCAGAAAAACACCCCCAATGCATAATGTTTCCACCTCCTTAAAGGGAGTGCTCCTAATGTCAGCTTGATAACTGTATAAAAGACACCTGTCCACAGAAGCAAGCGATCAATCAGATTCCAAACTCTCCACCATGGCCAAGACCAAAGAGCTGTCCAAGGATGTCAGGGACAAGATGGTAGACCTACACAAGGCTGGAATGGGCTACAAGGCCATTGCCAATCAGCTTGGTTAGGTGACAACAGTTGGTGCGATTATTTGCAAATGGAAGAAACACAAAATAACTGTCACCCTCCCTTGGTCTGGGGCTCCATGCAAGATCTCACCTTGTGGAGTTGCAATGATAAGGAGAATCTTGTCAATGATCTCAAGGCAGCTGGGACCATAGTCACCAAGAAAACAATTGGTAACACTTTACGCCGTGAAGGACTGAAATTCTGCAACGGCCGCAAGGTCCGCCTGCTCAAGAAAGCACATGTACAGGCCTGTCTGAAATTTGCCAATGAACATCTGAATGAGAGAACTGGGTGAAAGTGTTGTGGTCAGATGACACCAAAATTAAGCTCTTTGGCATCCACTTAACTCGCTGTGTTGGAAGGAGGAGGAATGCTGCCTATGACCCCAAGAACACCATCCCCACTGTCAAACATGGAAGTGGAATCATTATGCATTGGGGGTGTTTTTCTGCTAAGGGGACAGGACAACTTCATCGCATCAAAGGGACAATGGGCGGGGCTATGTACCGTCAAATCTTGGGTGAGAATTTCCTTCCCTCAGCCAACGCATTGAAAATGGGTTGTGGATAAGTATTCCAGCCTGACAATGACCCAAAACACACGGCCAAGGCAACAAATGAGTGGCTCAAGAAGAAGCACATTAAGGTCCTGGAGTGGCCTAGCCAGTCTCCAGACCTTAATCCCATAGAAAATCTGTAAAGGGAGCAGAAGGTTTGAGTTGCCAAACATCAGCCTTGAAACCTTGATGACTTGGAGAGGATCTCCAAAGAGGAGTGGGACAAAATCCCTCCTAAGATGTGTGCACTACAAGAAACATCTGACCTCTGTGATTGCCAACAAGCATTTTGCCACCAAGTACTAAGTCATATTTGGAAAAGGGGTCAAATACTTATTTCAGTTATTGTAATGCAAATTAAACTTTTTTGAAATGTGTTTTTCTTGATTTTTATGTTATTCTGTCTGTCACTGTTCAAATAAACCTACCATTGCAATTATGGACTGATAATTTCTTTGTCAGTAGGCAAATGTACGAACTAAGCAGGGATCAAATATTTTTTTCCCTCACTGTAGGTCACTGTATGCAGATGATGGGGCGTTGTGAAAAGGGGGAGAAATGTGACGTATGTTGTAAGAAAGGTTCATGAAGCATTAGATGGAGTTGAAAGATGGGCAAGAAGTAGGGGATTTTGGTTTTCGGTAGAAAAGACAAAAGCGGTGATTTTCACAAGGAAGAAGGTGTGTGAGGGGTTGCACATTAAATTGAATTGGAGACGCTTGGGAGCTGGGTGCAAACTCAAAAGCATTTCTGTGTGACTTGTGTGAGAGTAGTTTATTATAAGAGCTGTGTGAACCACAGAGAACATTGTATTTTTCTTCATACTAGCTGTATATTGAACATCTTGAGCTGTTTTGGTAGTTTTTTCATTATATAAAATCTTACTAGATTTGATTATGTCTGCTACTTCTTGTCAGGAATTATCCTGACTAATTTTGTTTTTTCCTGAAGAGGGGGTAAGTAAATAACCTGTACAGAATATGTATACTGTGTATTTATTCATTGTATATTCAATTAATCCAGAGTGGACAGATACATTTTCTTCTAAAAATATTATTACCGGTAGTTAATCATTACTTAACAACATTCTAGTAGAGCTTAGTGTTATACTTTCTAACTGTGTCATTAAATGATGCGCTTTTATTCTGAAGGCGAAAGATGGAAAGGAATACACTATTGTGGCCTAACGTTATTATGGCTGAGTTCCTAGTGTGACGACGCAAGTTCTTGAATGGTTTAATGGTTTTAGCCTTGGCTCATATGAATGACAGACATTCTCTCACCGAACATCCAACAGCATCATTTAAATTGTGAAAACGAGGCTGCGAAATTAAGATGCAATTCTGATCCACAGCCAAACAGGTAACTTTTGCATACAAAATCAGTTTATCCTAAAGAGGAAGCCTGCAATGAAGTAACATAAAATACTGTTATGGTGTGTTATGCGTTGAGTCATTAAAAAACATTAAACGATGAATGTCATAGTACTCATCTGGTTATTTGGCAAAACCTAGCTAGGGGAGGAAATGATGCTGCAAAAAGGTACAGACAATTTAGAACTATAGTCCTTGGATTGAGTCATCTGTCGAAACCTGTTCGTTTCATCCGGCTGCAATAGGTAACTCCTCAACTGACAGTTCGCTGCCCCTTGCTATTCTCACTGCACCAGACTTGCGCCAAGACAAGCTCAACTGAGCCAGTCATCTTCATCATGTCAGAAACTCAATCGCAAGCCAGAGCCTCCTCTCTCCAGATATGCAGGTAAGCAAAACGTTGACCTATGTTAAAAAAAATCTGATATCGTTTTTGGTATAGTGTGCTATATTATTTACTAAGTTTCTACGATTCTCGAGAGCAGCTCATGGTGCTACCGGCGTGGTCCCTCCGTTTGCTGAGTACTCATGCATATGCCGGCAAAAATATATATTTATATACAGTTATATATACTACTATATATAGTACTGCACATAAGACACCGATGTAATAAAACAGGAGCACATTCTTATTTATATTAGAGTAGGCTATGACTCGACTATATTTCGCTTGTCATTTAATAATGATTTTATCAATGATTATATGCGATGACCGACAGGTAAAGATGAGTAGGAAACAAGAACATTGAGGTCATTCTGATGCATTTCTAAAAGCATATATTCCCGAAATCCATGTATCTTATTCACTGTTTCTCACTATGCTTAGATTTAAATAGCTAAAAATAAATAACTTTGCTATTCAGTTTGAATGGCCTGCGTGTTGACTAGTATAATTATAGCTAATTCAACGCTCCTTTCACACAGTTTTTAGTTTGACTGGGTAAATTGTAAGCAATCTCATATTTTATTTTTTTCATGTATTTCGTCGCAGTATTTCCTTCCTACATCAGTATCGCTTTGCACTGCATTGTGGGTCTGTATAATCGTCCTCCTAAAGGGAGAATAGGGCATTGCACCACGTCAGGAGGGAGAATAATTTCCCCAATGAAGTGGGGAAAAGGGGCAATATTTATTTGGCATACGAGTTTTTCATTTGCCAAGGGCAATAGTCTGCTCATTCCCCGACATTTGTTTAGCTGTGCACATAAGCAAAAAACCTGGAAAGGTGCTAATTTTACCGGATTGAATGAAACAAGCATGTCTGTCCTTACTGCCAGGTAAGGGCAAACGTTGTGCATCTTTTTAAGATATTTACTTGACAGCCAGTGGATTGAGACCCAAAAAGTAATACGATTGTACTTTCTAATATTTAAAATGCATTTAGTAGTGTCTTGTACAAGTTACAAGTTAGTACTTTACGTAGGGCTACTGCAACCAGTCGTCACGGCATGTTATATAAACGACATTGCTCAATCAGATCGGGCCTTAAATAGCTAACATAAAAACTCTTATCTGTTATTGATGACTTACAAAATGCCTTACCAAGCAGAGGTTTGGGAATGGCTTTTCAAAATACAGTTTGAAACTATTCAAATACTATAGCATTTCCCAGGGTTTAAACTCTTGCCACAGTTTGCTTTTAGGTTCCATTGTGTCAGGGAAACCCAATCAATCCCAGATAACATACATTGAAGCCTGGAAGCAGCTGCATTATACTCTTACATGTTCAATACATTTATTACTTTTCCCACATGGTGTTTATGGAGGACCAAGTCTGCCAAAATAAGAAATAAATAAATAAATGAATATATGTGTCTATAAAAATATTTATACATAAAAATATACATAAAAATATAAAATTATACATTTATTAATCAATATTATTTCCCTATTTATTTATTTCTGTGATCATTTATTTCTGTATTTATTTATTTTTATATTCATTTATTTCCATATTCTTTTATTTCTGTATTTATTTCCGTATATATTTATTTCCGTATTTCTACATCCTTAAGCTAATGAGAGGGCGGGACTTAATCGTTCAGCCATAGCAAGCAAGCCAGGAGCGGGAGATAGAAACCATATATACGGTCTGTGATAGAAACAGATTGTGAACGTAAAAAACGCAGCTGGGGAGAAACTAAGGGGTACAACACGGGGTTGGTTTGTAAGATAAATTAATTTTTCACCAACCCCAACAAGAGATGCAATGTCACAAACAGAAAATCTAAACTGTGCCGATTAGTTGCGTTTTGTGGCTTCGGTGTCACCTGTAGTGCTCCGTTAACTACCGTAGCTGCTCTCTCGCTCCGGCGAACTTAGTTTCTGTGTGTGTGTGGGTGACTTGGTGTGTTTGTGTGCGTGTGTTTTCACGACAACGGAACATTGCACTGGCGGTTCTATTCTTTGATTAAATGGATAGGCTACAACGAGAATGGCGTTGTAAAAAAAAAGCTCTTATTCAATCTAGTTAAACAGCCCACACAATTCAACAATACATACACATCAACAATCAACATAAACATACATTCCATTTTAACCAGTCATCTTAAGGGAAACTACAATTGTGCACAATTCTACAACCCACACACACACTCACTTGACCTTATCTAAAATAGTCACTGCGAAATTCCTGTAAGCCTTCTTCCTAGCTAAAGGAGTTCTGAACCGGCAACCTGATGGAAGTAAATGAAAAAATTAATAAAGAGGGTGTGTGGAGTCTGTAATAATAAAGGCTGCAGTTATGTACAAATTGATTTAATTGTTTATACAATTTTCTAACCAGGCAAGTTGATTGAACAAACATTATTTGCAGGAATGACCTGGGGGGAATATAATGGGGGGATGAAGAGCAGTTTGTGTTAACTGTCTTGCTACAGACAGAAGGAAAGATTACTAGGCCACCTAACTGCAGAGTGATTTTCAAAATAGTTTGTTTTTAAATATACATTGGTTGATAAACCGTGTGCTACACAAAGGTTATTAACAAAACACTTTCTAAACTAATCTAATCTTAGTTTGATGCTTAGATGGTTGTTCAAATTAAGATGATTTATAAATTGTAAGCAAAGAAATAGAATAAATACTGTACGGCCATTCCAATTCAAATCAATGTTGCTGAATGGTCTGAGCGTCAGTCATTTTTATTTGTACCTTTCCATTCCAAAGATCTAGTGGCCTACTTCCGCATTCAACCGATTTGTGGCATGTCGCAGAATTACTAGTGAGTTTTACAGCAGGAACGGATTAGTCAGCTGCACTAACATATCTTCGTATCCTGCCTTGTTGGTGAAGAGGAAGTGTAGAGTGCTGGATTTAATTGCTTCATAATTCTGTTGGTAAGTCATCAAAATATATTCAATATATGCTAATATAACAATACTCTCTAACTAAAACTCTCAAACTAGTGAGTGTGACACTTTACGGCCCCAATGATGCGTGTTGTCACTGTGACAACTAAACAACCGTGTACTAATGGAATGACCACACCAAAATTTCAATGGCATTTCTATTTATTCTATGTCTATGATTGTAAGTATTCACCTGTTCTACAATACACAGCGTTACAAATTATTATGCAAATTATATTTCACACTGATTTTCCTAAATGGTTTATGCAAATTACAGTCAGTGTAATTTTCAAGTCACCAACCGTTAGGGTATAAGTCTAATTTCATTGAATAAACTACCCAATAAAAGCAGTATTTTTTACTAAAAAAAAACTCTAAATGCACTGTTCCAAATTATTGTGCACAAAAGAGTTTCAAAACATTTTATAGGTTGTAATGTACTTAAAATGGTCATTTGTGGAATTTGCAGCATTAGGTGATATTTACTGAAATCAAAAGCAATTTCAATCAAACACATCTTAACAGTGCAAGTTACATGTTAACATAGGACCCCTTCTTAGATATCACCTTCACAATTCTTGCATCCATTGAACTTGTGAGTTTATGGAGAGTTTCTGCTTGAATTTCTTTGCAGGATGTTTTGATGCGAACTGCCTCCCACCCTCATAGATCTTTTGCTTGAGGATGCTCCAAAGGTTCTCAATAGGGTTGAGGTCAGGAGAGGATGGGCTCCACACCATGGTTTTTCTCCTTTTATGCCCATAGCAGCCAAGGACACAGAGGTATTCTTTGCAGCATTAGAAGGTGCATTGTCATGCATGTAAATGATTTTGCTACGGAAAGCACGGTTCTTGTTTTCGTACCATGGAAGAACGTGGTCAGTCAGAAACTCTATTTACTTTGCCAAGGTAATTTTCACACCTTCAGGGACCCTAAAGGGGCCTACCAACTCTCTCCCCATGATTCCCAAAACATGACTCTGCCACCTCCTTGCTGACATTGCAGCCTTATTGGGACATAGTGGCCATCCACCAACCATCCACTACTCCATCCATCTGGACCATCCAGGGTTGCACGGCACTCATCAGTAAACAAGACTGTTTGAAAATGAGTCTTCATGTATTTCTGGGCCCACTGCAACCATTTCTGCTTATGACCATTGGTTAGGGGTGGCCCAATAGTAGGTTTATGCACAACTGCAAGCCTCTGGAGTAGGGATGTCACGAGAACCGATACTACCGAAACCTTCCGGTTCTAAAATTACAAAACATCGACAAGGCCCATTTTTTGAAGCACCGTAGGCACCGTTAGCGGAGATGCCAGTGTTGGCAATACTGTAGCTAGCTAGCTTTGTCAAGGGAGGATAACTGAAAATAGCAGGTAAATCAAAAGTAAATGTTTTGCAGCGTGAGGAGCATGCTCTGAAGGCGTTTTGGTGCATTGAGCAGGGGTTTACTAAAAATGGACACCAATGGGTGTTGATCTGTCTCTGCTGTTACGTCACCCCTCCCATACAGGTAATAGTGGAATCGCTGGCAGGCAAACACAATGCTCAGGCACACCTTCTCAATCTGAGTGTAATTTTGCTCTGTCTGGGATAACGCACGGGATGCAAATGCAACTGGCTGCCCTTCTTGCAGCAAGCAGCAGCCCAGGCCTGTCTGGCTGGAGTCGCTCTGTATGGTGACTGGCCTGTTGATGTCATAATACCTCAGAATGGGTGTTGTTGTGATGAGCGTCTTGATCTCCTTCATGGCCGTGTCATGCTTGGGCAGCCAGTGCCACTGCACGTCCTTATCCAGCAGCCTCTGCAGTGGCTCACAGACCTCTGATAAGTGAGGCATGAACTTGGATAGGTAGTTCACAAACCCCACAAAACGCTGCACGCCTTTTGTGTCTGTGGGGTTAGGCATGTCCAGAACCGCTCTGATCTTATCAGGGTCTGCTTTGAGGCGCTCCGCCGACAGAACGTGGCCATGGAAGCCGACTTCTTTAACACGGAATTGCAGCTTTTTTAGGCTCAGCCTCAGTTGCACTTCTCTGCATCTGTCCATCAGCGCAGTGAGATTGGCATCATGAATGTGGATGGCCTCCTCCTCTGTGTCCCCACAGCCCACTATTAGGATGTCATTTGCTATAGGCTCCATTCCTCTCAAGCCAGCCAGTAGCTCATGCTGCTTCCTCTGATACAGCTCTGGCCCAACAGATACACCAAAGGGGAGTTTGAGCCAGCCCTTTCTGCCCGACGGCATCCAAAATGTTGTCATCAGGCTGCTCTCTTCATCGAGGCGGCACTGTAGAAATGCGTCCCGTGTATCCACCAGTGTGAAGACGCGTACTTTCGGCAGTTCGTATAGCACGTCATCTAGTGTGGGCATCAGGTAATGGGACCGCTTGAGAGCTTGATTCAGGGGTTTGGGGTCAATTCAAATTCTTAGTTTTCCTGGCTTCTTTACTATGACCAGATTACTTATCCAGTCTGTGGGCTGTATGACAGTGATCAAGTGACCATCCCTTTCATGTTGATCCAACTGTGCTTTAACTGCTGCTTTGAGGGCTACCGGCATGTTTCTGGGGGCACACTGCACAGGGGCCACGGTGCTGTCCAGTTCAAAGTGAAGGTCGCCTGGCAGAGATTAAATTGGGCTGTTAAAAACATCATGGTACATGCTGACTAGGCTTTCTTTAGTCAGCTCATCTTGCTGTGGAATAGTGAAGCGTATCAGGCCAAGTTCCTCACATGTGGAGCCTGAAAGCAATGGCCTCTGGCTGGATTTTACAATTTCAAAGTTAAGTTTGTGCTTCTTGCCCCTAATGATGCACTGAGTGCTGAACAGGCCCATTGAGTACATCCATGCACTGTTGTAGAGCTTCAGTTTGGTGAGACTTGGCTGTAGAGTCCTTAGTGCTATTCTCACCTTGTCTGCGATAATCATCACATTGATTTCATCCATGCACTGTTGTAGAGCTTCAGTTTGGTGAGACTTGGCTGTAGAGTCCTTAGTGCTATTCTCACCTTGTCTGCGATGATCATCACATTGAGTTCATCCATGCACTGTTGTAGAGCTTCAGTTTGGTGAGACTTGGCTGTAGAGTCCTTAGTGCTAGTCTCACCTTGTCTGCGATGATCATCACATTGAGTTCATCCATGCACTGTTGTAGAGCTTCAGTTTGGTGAGACTTGGCTGTAGAGTCCTTAGTGCTAGTCTCACCTTGTCTGCGATGATCATCACATTGAGTTCATCCATGCACTGTTGTAGAGCTTCCGTTTGGCGAGACTTGGCTGTAGAGTCCTTAGTGCTAGTCTCACCTTGTCTGCGATGATCATCACATTGAGTTCATCCATGCACTGTTGTAGAGCTTCAGTTTGGTGAGACTTGGCTGTAGAGCCATCCTTGGTGCTAGTCTCACCTTGTCTGTGATGCTCATCACATTGCAGGTTGCTCCAGAGTCAAGCTGGCATCTCTGGAGCTTGTTCCGCAGTGGCAGGTTGACAAACCACTTTTTCCCCTGTGTGTTCACTGCTCCAATGCTCATTGCTGTGTAGATTTGGACCTGATTGCAGTCCTCATCATCGTGATCCTCCAAGTATGGGGCATCCATGGCATGAAACTGGCGTGTGTTTTGGCCTCTTTTCATGCACACTTTAGCAAAGTGATTGGGGGTGCCACATGAGCGGCATGCCTTTCCAAAGGCAGGTCACTGATCCCTCCCACGTCTGTGTTGGGTGCCACAGTACCTACATTCATTTGTGCCTCTCATACTCTGTGCCGGTTGATGGTTGGCTCAAATGGCCTACCGGTAAGCCGCCGTCCTTGTCGCTGACCATCTGCCGCATTAAGGTTTTCCCCAGGCCTGGAGCTGTCCAGCGCCATAGCTTTTAATTTGTTGTCCATGGTCTCTGCGGTGCGGCAAATCTCAAATGCGGATGCTAACGTAAGATCTTTTTCTCTTAGCAGGTGGCGTCTCGTGCCCTAATCAGTTATGCCCAGGACAAGCCTGTCCCTTATGAGTTCATCTTTTAAATGACCATATTCACATGTGGCAGCTTTTTCTCTCAGCCTTGTAACAAACATATCTATGGTCTCCCCCTCTTCTTGTCTACAATTTCCAAAGACATACCTTTCAAATATCACATTTTTAGTGGGAGTAAAGTAGTTTCCAAGTGCCTGCAGTATGGCGGCTACATCCTTCTGCTGGTGTTGTGTGAGACCCAGGTTGTGCTTATATAAGTGTCGACATTCATTCCCCATTAACCTCCTGAGTGTGGCTGCTCGCACATTTGCATCTTTATCGGAAATTCCGGTCATCAGCAAGTAATCTTCAAACTCTGCTCGAAAAGTTGCCCAATTGCTGCTTAAGTCACCAGACATCTTGATTGGCTCCGGAGGCGGAATGGATGACGCCATAGTTTAGCTGCAGTGCTACTGCTGCTAGCTGGCTTGCCGTGACAGAATGTAATTATAACTTGTGAACGTTGTAAACGTAAATCAAATTAATGTGTCGCTAACAACGTTCTGCACTAAACTCACTTTTGGGTCCTAGACTATCTGACACCATGTTTGTATGTTGGTTAATGACGACGCTAGGCAGTCTAGCTGTTCAGATCTGTGTATTCACAAGCAACAACGTGATCACAATGCCAGCAAGACAAACCAAGCCTTTCAACACTTAACACTTGCATGATTTAACCACAGGGTGGAGTTGTCGCATAAGCAGTGCGACAATACACCCTGTAACAGTTCCACTGATAAAATAATGCCAATGCAAATAATGAGTAGTGGTTTGTCCATGTGGATTATTGACAGCCGGAGATATCACGTCTCAAAGTTGTGTACTTTTCACTGACTATATTTTGGTAAACTAAAAACATTACAGACAGAAATCGGACAAAACATTACAAAATAACATTTCTGCAAGGAGGTAGGACATCACCCTGCACTAAAACAGGTTATTTTTTGGGGGGGTTGGGAAAGTTTTAATTTTATGTATAGGGAAATTGTAAATATGTAGGCTACTGTACATTTAAAAAAGCCCATTCAAGCAGCTAATTTTTCCTCATGTT
Source organism: Umbra pygmaea (assembly GCA_016801145.1). Lineage (NCBI taxonomy): Eukaryota > Metazoa > Chordata > Actinopteri > Esociformes > Umbridae > Umbra > Umbra pygmaea. Next base: position 40,666 of record JACXGM010000632.1, on the reverse strand, counting down.
TTTGACAATATACTGTAGGGGTGAAAGCGGTAGCTGCTACTAGTGTGAACTGAATGAACAGCAACAAGCGTTAAAGCAACAATGGGGAAATGTTGTCCCCTCAATGCTAATGAACTGTAAACCCTAATTGGATAAGGATTCAAAATTGGACATGAAGATGAAATCTTAATCATAGTTTCAGTGTTAAAACTGATAAAAATAATTGCTGTCTGTGGTTCTATAAGGGCTGGGGCAATAATTTTGAAAAATAATAGCTCGCAGCAACATATGGAAAAAAAGAACTATAATCTAGTTCATTTTTGGACCTGTGCACTTAGTTCAAAATTTTGAAGTATGAACTGAACTAGTTCATTTTAAAATTTGTGAACTGAACTATAAACTAGTTCATGTAGAAAGTGAACTTTCCCAACACTGACCGTTACACCCCTAATATAAGTGCATCAGTTACAAGGCTCATCGATATCACTGCCCAGTCATTAAGGCACAACTATCTGACTATAATTACAATTGTGTATTCCATTAAATCAATGTGTTGATTAAATAAATGCTGATCATATTTAAGACCCTTATTTTCCGTATTATTTCGGTTGCAACCCTAGCAGTGTGAAACGTTTGGGGAGCAAATAAAAAATATACAAGGCATGTGTCAATAAATAAATGTTAAAATACTGGGTTGTTCAACAAATGTATAAGTACTGTGGGAGTAAATAGTACTGTCTATGTACTGTCTACAGTGAAAGGGGATACATTAATGTTGGTTTTCCGTATCAACTAGGGCTGGGATAACCGATTATTTTTTAAACGATTAATCTAGCGATTATTTTTTTCGATGCATTGATTAATCTAACGATTCGTTTTTTCAGTCCGATTCGATTTCGATTCGATTTGCAATTATCTCCCTATTAATTGACTAATAATAGCAATTTATACATGCAATATAATAAACCAACAGCAAAGAAACACAAACGATTTTTCTATGTATCCACCTCAGCCCAGGCTATGCCCTTTGATTAAATATCAACAAGTAGGCTAATTAAATCCTATGTGTGTAACATAAACGTCACTTGCGCAGTCACGGCATGACAGTGAACACACAGTTACATGCCAGGACTATTAAGGGCGCCAATATTCCATTTAAAACTGGAATAGTCCTGGCAGGTAACTGCTCACTGTCCCATCGACGACAATCAATGAAGACATAACGGTGACTTAGGTTGCATAAGCGTGTCATTTCACACCTTGAGACTATATTACACATAGTAATTAATTACACTGTAGCTTAAAACTTTAGGTGTCGACAACGTATTATAGCCTACTCCATCATAGAGTGGGGAAGTGGGGAGTTGAAAAAAAAACTTGCGGTGCTCTGTCATCTGCAGTTGCTCCCGGGTGGCGCCTCTTCTGGGGCCGGTTGCACAAACTGGACGTAAAAACGTTGGTCCTAAATCCTAGGTCGGGCATAGCTACGTCCGAGGTTGTGAGTGGAATTTACACCTGTTGCACCAAATAAAAATAAGACTAGTCGTAGCTAAGTCCAGTGTAAGTAATGCTCGTCCGTGAGATCAGAATATTCTTAGTGATATAGTTGCTAGGCAGTGTTATTTCCTTAGTTAATCCAACTAGATAAAATGGACAAAGATAGTTTTAAACGTTCCAACGTTGCCCCCTGGCAACCGTTTCGCCTCATAACCCACAGATTGCAGAAAAGAGAACCTACCATTAAAATACTTCCATTTTATCGGTTTGTATGGTTAAAAATATATTATTTTCATGTAATTGATCCCTAAATTCAATGTGCCTGCAAGAGCATTAAAATAATAAATCCCGTTTACGAATACAAAGCCAAAGAATGCGTGCGTGTGCTGTGCACTACGGCATGACAAATGGACTTTAGATAGACAAAGCAATTTGCATCGTCCTAACTTGAGAAAAATAACAGAAAATATATTCACCATTTAGCATTAGGAATGGCAGTGAAGTGTCAGTCTTAACAGTTGATGAGTTAAGAGAGAAACTCTGTGAAGAGAATATACAATATGTGCCATTCCATAGGATATAATATATAGAATACAATTTATTTTGTATCCCACTTTAGAAAAAGCTGATCTAAAACAACAGTACAGAACAAAAATAATGACTGCAGTTATCGTGTGTAAAAAACTATATAGTGCGCCTCCGATCCGTTTGTAAAAACGTGCATATCATACGAAGTATATTCACAAAAATACAGTAGGCTACTAGTGTGGAATTAGTCTACAATATTCACTCATCATCACAGTAAAATAGACCATCCTAAGTCAATCTACTGCAATAATTCCTCTCTCAAACTGTAGAAAATGCTGGGAACACTTGATTATGCATGAAAAAAGAAATACCGTCATATACCGTGAAACCTGTAGAAAGGACTTCGCAGTGTCGCACTGGCAACATACAGCTCAAAAAGCTTACAAAGATACATCAGTCCTTCCACTGAGAATCTATATCCTCCTACTCATCTAAACCAAAAGTCTAAACCAAAAGAATCCAAAAGTATCCTCCTACTCATCTAAACGGACTATGCAGTAGAATCCAAAAGTATCCTCATCACTCACCGGCATTCAAAAATGTATAAATATGAAAATATCCCCCATTCGGTTTAAGATATTTTGATCACTTACTTCTGCTAAAACAAAAGAACTGGCTGCCACACATACCTGTCATTCGAAGTTCTCCCGTCTGAATCAAGAAATTTGGACACATTTCTCTTCAGGTAGACGTGTCAGCAGGTGAACAGGAATCTGTAGACAATGAAACATAACATTTGCAATTTTGGAAAATGTCATTTACATTCATCCTTGATTGGACAAATATGAAATGACCAAACAACAAAATCGGTCCAATTACTGTCATGTTACAGAGATACTGATTTGTCAGTCTTTACACCTGGTCTGTGTCCATGTCAGTCTAGTGGATGGGGTCACTTCAGCCCCCCCCCATGTATCCGCTTTTCTGAGGAAGAAAATGGCAGACAACCTGTTACAGGTACAGTTGTCCAAACAAATCTCTCATTCGTTGCCATGGTATTGTACTTTGTGCAATGACAAATTTGAATACAATCTACACAAATACTACAGGTATGATAACACTACTGCTGTAATTGTGTTGGGAGCCAGTTTATATTAATAGTAGCGTCAGGGGTGCTCTGTGGTGTGTCGAGCTGTGTTATCTTTGTCGCATAACATCCCCCACGCTGCTTTATTGCTTACATATAAACCTCAAAAGTCTCAACTAAGGTGTTAAAAATGGGTTCTTACTTGAAGACAGCCCTGGCGACAGAAGCATGTGGGATGTTTGCAATGAACAGCTGTGTCTCTTACAGATATCTGTCTCACTAGCTAAGCCTATTGAAAGAACACATGGGTTGTGTTTGAGGAGCGACTTCCTCACAGTGTTAATTAGGCAGCAAACAGATAACTACTGAAACAGATTGGGACTGCCTTTGCTTGTCCAGTAAGAAATTTTCATGTTGATGTTCTTGTTTGTTACAGTATTCCAGACTGAACACAACCCTGATGTGATACTTTTGATGCTTAGTCTAAGCTTATCAATACGTTTATAGAACCTGCGTATCACTGCATTCTGACCTGTATTTCGCACCACTGCCGTCAATGATGCCTTTTTATGGGACAGGAAGGATTTTTCAAAAGCGAGTCACACTGTTTGTAATTTGTAATTCTTCACTCAGGTAAACTGTTTTGTAGGTTTTTGTTTAATATTATGTTTTTGTTTGAGGTGTGTCAGATGGGCATTTGATTCTCCTTTGGCAAATAATTTTTTTTAGTTATGTTACTTTGGTCATACCAGTGAGCCTGAATTAATATTTAATACAATCTTTGTTGAACTTTTTCTGTTAAAAACAGACAACCATATTTTACATTTGACACAGGATTATTTGTCTCTATTTTAAATGCTTTGTAAACCTATGTACTATGGCTGTGTGTGTCTGTGGGTGTTTCCTGGTAAAAGTTATGGTATTATCATGGCTATGGAAACAGCTTTTTCTCCCTGTAGAGTTGCCAGACGCTTCTCTTTATTCTGTGTTATTTAGAAGCAGCAGACTGCATCATTTGTTGACTGGAGAGAGATGCTTGAATAGATGCAGATGTTGGGATTGTTCTTCTGGTAAATGCTAACGGTCATACAAAAACACAGGAGTTCACAAAAGAACATATTAATTTGTTACATTTTATTAATTTAGCAGACACTTACCTTACAGTCTTTAATCCCCTCCTAGGGAATTTGAAACTACAGTTCTGATATTGCAAGCATCATGCTTCACCAAGCAATCTTCAAACACACAAACACACACACACAAACACACACACACAAACACACACACACAAACACACACACACAAACACACACACACAAACACTCACAAACACGCACGCATGCGCACACACGCACACGCACGCACACGCACGCACAAACGCACACACGTACGTACTGTGATGACTCAGTCTATTGTATTATCCAGTGGTTAACAGCTGCTAGAGACTACTTTTTCCAAGTCATTCCATTAATCCAGGGTGTTGGCCCTCTCTTCTCCTCATGCTCTGTTGCTGTGACTGATTTTTCTGGCTTCACTAGACAGAACGGGGCTCAGGCAGGGGCCGGCTGGTGCTGGTTGATGCCTGCAGGGCAAGTTTTCGAAAACACCAGGATTTTGGGTAATTATCTGGGATAGAAAAAATATACCGGTAGTTGAAGTTGTTGGATTGAAAGAATTAAATTAATTTCTATAGAAATGGGTGGGAGAGTTTGAGACAGCTGCGTGACGAATTACAGGTGATCTTACTCTCGTTTTCCAGGTAATACTTTTGGCTCATCTCAGGGCACAACTCTGTCCTCATGTCAACAGTCCAACTATCTTTTATGATTTTAAAATATGCATTATTTTTCTAGATATATGTGTAGTTTAACTAATTACAAATATTGCAACATTACAAATGAATACTTTATTAAAATTGAAGAGATCATAAGGTAGGTTGCGTTTTAGTCTCGTTCACGAGATCCATTGGATGAGACAGACTTTCGGCTTAGGCTTCCTCAGCCATTGGTTTTGGGAGGGAGATTGCGATGGAGAATGCCAGGAGAGATATTCTCAATTTATTTGGATCAGTAGCTCAATGTTTTCTTGCGCACTTAAGCCTGCCTTCCTCCTTGAATAACATTGTTTTCAAATGTGAATCTGGGCTGGCGATAGGCTAAGCTACTTGTTCTGGATAGTGTGCGTGTCCTTATAGAAAAGTGCTGGTAGAAGACAGCTTTCTGGAGAGCTCTTACACTTGAAAAGGAGTGATTTCCTCAAATGTAAAGGGCTGTCCCGCTCACCAGACAACTCAAATCATTAAGCTCTGGTATGAGGAGATTCAGTAAAAGTGTTTTCTGTCTTTGTGTCTAACTATGGCACATGGCACCCACATGGTGAGCGGCTGCTCTTCTTGGCATCTGTCCCAGGGGCTCGGCAGCAGCAAAGCTAGTTATTCAGGTAATTACTGGTACAAAAGAGGCGGGGTCTGTGTGATGGTGTCAAGGTAGGATGTAATTGTAGGTTATATGATGGACATAAGGTGAGCTGGTTGCAGACACAGACAGAAACAGACAATGTTAAGACTGCACACAGGTTCCACTCAGTCAACAGAGATGGGATCCAAGCACCAACTCAGCAGGTACACTGTATGTTTCTCATTTTCTCACACAAGCAAGTGTGACTTAGTTTTTTCAATTGAGTCCATGATTACTTGTGTTTGTCATTTAGTCAGTGTAGAGACAGGTATACATAGCTATATATTGACTTCCATGGATTTGACTAGTTAGCTTTTTTACTTTGTACATTACTACAAGCAATGCTATTTGTCATCGGGAGAATTGAATTTGGATTGGATTTCCCTTGCAGTGTCCTCTCTTTTTACGTCTCCTGAATTTAAAATGCGTTTTATCGTATTATCGTATTAGCCTAAGGATATTCCCCCAATTTCAAGGCCGAGGTTTGGGATATTTTGTTTAAATTTATGTACTCTTCCGGTCAAAAGGTTTAGAACACACAGGGATTTTCACATTGTTGATAGAAATTCACCAAGGTGGAGTTTAATTGATTAAAACATATCCAATACATTACCAATGTTGAAAATGTTTATCACTTCTGGAAATTACTTATAGAGTTCTTGACGTACATTGGCAAAGCCACATATGCAACAGCAATTATTTCAGTGTCCTAATGATGAAACATTTAGCTCATCCACAATCATTATTTCCATCATCGTTTTGACTATAATTTCTGATCAATGTAATGCCACTTTGTGAATGAAGTTATACATTTCTGTCAAAGCACATGTAAATGCCTCTGTGTTCTAAAACCTTTGAAAGGTAGGGTATATACATTACAGCTCTGGAAGAAACATTTATCTTAAATTTTAAATAGAACTAGATGGCTTGCATTTTTGAAAAACTGCAATGTCATTGCGCTGCAGCAGTTTGTGATAAGACGCATCCCAAAAATGTCCTTATTTCCAGTGATTCCCAAACTTTTTTGGTTACTGTACAACCAGGGGTCCTAGTACCCATGTTTAAGAACCACTACCCAGGCAGAAGTGGTTTGCTCAACTATTTTTGTCTCCCATCTGCATCTAAACAACTCTTTAGACAAAGTTGCATTTGCTTTTGCTTTTTGGTTCACGGGGAAACTTGTGAAATCTTTTGCCGCTTCCCTGTCTTTCATTGCAGCCAAACGCGCCACAGTTGAGCATGTTGTCAGTGATTTATGTATAATAATAAAATAATGTATTACATTTTGTCAATGGGAATCAGGTGATTTTTGGTATCCAACATGGAGTCCAACATGGATACACGTGACCACCTCAGAACAAATCGCATAATGGGATAGCTCAGAACATTTGATTCTTCAGTTAGCCAAACTCTATATGGCTCTGCCAAGTCCTAGTATAGACTGCCATATGAATAGTTGACTTGAGTGACTTCTGGCACAAAAATATAAGCATCTTGGCTTTGTATGCTGGCTTGTGACCATCCCTCTTTCTTTTGGTCACATTCTAGAGATATGTAATGGGGTTAATTTGACAAAAACATGCAGTGGTCTCTGAATTGTTTCCAGAGATTGATATTCTACTAATTATTTCATTGACAGGACAGTAGGAAGCAGAATCTATGGTGGCCGGTATGTAGCGGGAGACTGAGAGGAAGGCCACAGACAATTGATATTTGTGGTCTAGAATCAGGAGCTTAGACCATTACGCCAAAACTCTGGGTTCCCAGACATTTGTTTGACAGGTGTTTCTAGTTAGTCTGGTGTGCTCAACATAATTAAGCATGCACCAGTGAGTTATGGCGTGGGCATGTAGATGCAACAAACTGGGTTACTTCATTCATGATAGAACAAATGAACATGTGTGACTGGCTAAGTCGATGTCCAGATTTATCCAATTGAGCATGCCTGTAGTTTGGTGAACGTGAGACTAGACACCTGATGATGGAGCTGCTGACAAGGCAAGGATAGGGCGAATCGGACAAGACCCCAAAAAAGTCTAACCTTTTCGAGTAGGCTATAGTGCCAAAAAAACAAAATAAATGCTTTAATATTTCAGAAATTAGAGGACATTTTATAGAAAATTATTTGAAAATGTCTGTTTTGCCTAACCATGATGGCTAACCATAAGTGTGTGCAATTGACATCCTCATTATCTGACCTAATTGTAATGTATAGGATCTGACTAAGAGTGTAAAAGACACTGGCTAGAAAATATAGTGTGTGTTTTGTCCCCAACAATGATATTGGTGAAAGGACAATGTATCAGTCTTGTCGTGTGTGTGCTTGACACCACTGGCCTGACATCAGTGGTAACAGGTAAAAACTGTCACATGTCCTGAAATTGCTGTCTACAAATGCTACTTTGTTCTGCTCTCCTTTGCTGTGCCAGGATAATGCGTCCAGATGATGCCAACATCGTGGGCAACGTGCATGGTGGCACAATCCTGAAGATGATCGAGGAGGCTGGAGGCATCATAGGAACTCGCCACTGCAACACCCAGCCTGGGGTAAGTGTGTGTGTGTGTGTGTGTGTGTGTGAGAGAGAGTGTGTGTGCAATAACTTATCAGTAACTTTTTTTAAGCTGCTGGAAAGAAGTGAGGTGTGCAAGCGTTTGATCCAACCCTTGTCATTAGGGATCAACCTTTACAGATGCAGGAACTTGGTATCGGTCCAGATACAGGGCTTAAGAACTCATACTTGTACTTGGAAAAGGCCAGATATTCCAAGCTGATACTGCCTCTACTTTTCATAGCGCCACGCTTTACAGATTAGCCAAGGATGGCCATAGTTGTTTTCTTAAAGTTCCAGAGAGGAAATAGTAGCCTTGTGAATGACGTAGTATATAGAGTAAAACAGTTGATTCACATAAATGTTTCAATAGAGATGTAGCTGTATTCCAGCACTACGGAAACTTTCACATTGGTGAGAACAGTAGGCTTCCACTATCAGAGACCAGCTTATAAAGCTGTAAAACTGTATTTATTGCTATTTACCAAAAATCTAAAAGTGATTTGTATGGGATTATGCTTCCTTGCAATATGAGGTGATTTGTCAACTTTCAACTTTCAACTTTATTTGTTGTCCCCAAAAGGCAATACGTTTTGCAGCAAGGCATACAATAAATACAAGACATAAAAAACAACATAGACATAGAATATACAAAGAACATGGTAGCATCTCCTACTCCTACTCCTATATCCAAGCTGTAATGGGTCAACCAGTTGCTCAATCTTGGCGAGAAGTTCTCTTTTTAATCAGTTTCTCAAAGGACTTAGTGACTAGAGAAGTCAAGGCTACAGGTTAAAAACATTTGGGTGATTGTTTTTGGCCACTAGAATAACTACTGTTTTTTAGCTTTTTGGCGCCCTCTGCTGGTTGAATGACAACTGAGAAATATAGTAGGAGATGGAAGCCAATTGTTCTAAACTGGAGGTGAGCAGACGACTACTGGGCTGTTTCTTGCTTAGGAGCATTTAAAAAAGGAAATGGAGCCAGAGCATGATAGTATGTTTTTCATTTATAAAACCTTCTAAACCTTCTACTAAAATCAATGGTCTCAAACCTAAAAAAAACCTTTAAACTCCTGTGCCAACTGTTTATCAGATTTAAAACCATCAAGAACCACCTTTGAGTTACTCTTTTCCCCACTTGACCTGACTAGTTTTTAGACGTGCAGAACCCAAAGAATTGTAGGCAAGTTCACTTTCTAATTTATCCTTATATCTAAGTTTTGCTCTCCTGATTTCACTTTTTATCTCCCTTTTTAGCAAGTTCAATTCCGAGAAATTGCCCTCTTGAAATAGCCTTCTTTTTTTATTCAATAAAAGTTTCATTGCTTTTAAAATTCATGGCTTGCTATTTGGATATACCTTCAGAGACTTACTAGGGATTACATTTTATTCACAAAATGTAACATAGCAGCTAACAACGTCATTGAGCTCATCAATGTCTGTACAGAACTCCGTAATACAAGACCCCATGTCCCAATTTGTGCAGTCATAGCAGCCCTTCAGGCTCAAAATTGAATTGTCCGTCCAGACTTTGCTTCTCCTCAGGGCAGTGAGACATACAGGAATGAGCTGCATGCACTTATGGTCAGCTCCTCCCAGTGGGGGAAGGGGGATGGGTTTGTACGCCCCTTTAACTGAACCATAATACAAGTCCAGAATTTTGTAATATCTGGTTGGGCAAGTGACGTATTGGTGACAGTTCCTATGTGATTTTTTTTCAGTGCGCAGTGATTAAAATCAAAGAGCACTAGGATGGGTGCATTGAGTGAAATAGATTGTAACTTCTGGGTAACCTTAAGTATAGACACACCCCTCCGCCCTGTGATTTGCCAGTAACACTGGCATCTCAGTCCAAGCGAACAGGCGCGCTAAACCCATCAATGAACATATCCGAATCCAAGTCTCTATCTGAAAGCCATGTCTCCGTGATCGCCAATAAACAGGCATCCCTGTTTCCTGAATCCTTGCACACCTCATTCACTTAAAAAACAAGTGGAACTACCATAATATGCATTCTAATCGGCCTGTTAAACACATTGGAGATTTCTGTGACATTATGCACATTTTCAACGTGTGTTTATTGGAATAACTGGCAAAAATATAACTTTAAAATGACATACCTCCACTCATTGTAGATGCCATAATAGAAAAAAAAAACATTTAGGTCCAAAATATTTGTGTGAGACAAACGACAACAAGATTTCCATTATCTTCCCACACGTCTGCCCCTGACTTACAGCTCGCAGGACTCATTTATTTATCTTCCCTACTTTTTGATAGTTATTGAAATAATGTGAACTTTTCCAGCTGTTAAAATGTAGGTTGTGTATTCTTCCATTTTGCAAATCTCCAATCCGCATAACTCATTACAATTTAAATACAAGCTCTCTCCTTTTTTTGATTGGCGTCGAGGGGCACTAATGAAATACAGATAAATAAACAACGGATAATAAATTATTGACTTGTGTTCTAAAACAGAAAAGGTGAAAATATAATGTAAATGTAACCAATTTTCTTGTTATAAATGTAACTAATAACTAATTAATTGAATTTTGAAAGTAATGCATTTGGTTAATTTTTACCAAAAATAGTAGTCTGACTACTGTAACGCGTTATCCCCAACACTCTTTATTGCACACAATATCACCAACTAAAAGGCATAATAATAAAAAGACGGAGCCACATGTGCCTATTGAAAGCACTGTAGAACTCTATTTTCCTCGGGAATTCTGTTTAAATGGCGAAGCCTTTTTAGGGGCCCTAAGCAGAATTTTCCAAATCATGATTTGGGTTCTCCTACCCACTGAGTCACCTGTTCACTTGTTTGGGGGGCCCCCCCAGCTGCTTAGTTCGCTTATGCATCGGGCCGGCCCTGAATGTAATATATACTCATTGCTATTTTTATGTAGCCTAGGCCTAATATTTGTAAAATGACAGTTGCATACATTAGAATCCTCAATGAAACGTGCAAATTCAATTACAGAACCGAACTTTGGCCACTGAATGTCTGAAACTTTAACACCACCCACCAGTCTGCTTTGTCCAAGGTGACAGGGCAAGAAGGCTGCAAGTTTTTTAGGCTAGTCACTGCATACTGCGGCATCGCATGAATTAAAAACCTCTGAGAAGTGAGGCTCCTGTGTTTTAGCTAACTTCTACATTTTCACAAACCATTCTAATTTATACCATTGCATATGTGATTAAAATGTTATTTATTAGTTTGTAACTCACTTGTCCACCAAATGCCACACTTTTCAAAGGGGAAAAAGCCCCGTTATAGCAGTCCCTTCAGATTCTGGCCTGGCACCTCCACTGAACCTCATCCAGTCACGCTGGTGGACCTGGAATTCCATTCCTAGTCCCACCTGAAGGCCTTCAGAGCCAAGTTAATCGTGGATATTATGTCTGCTCTAGCGGTCCAGATGAAAACCGCTATTGACACAACTCTGGCCCCCTTTTCTGCAGCCTTGGATGTAGAGGTCGACCGATTTATCGGTGCGCAGATTAAAACATAATCGGTATCGGCCAATATCAAGCCGATTAATAAGCAGGCGCATCTGCGGGCAGCCTGGTCGCCAGGCCCGGGTGTTGGTGTTGTGGAACACGCTGCTCCTAGAGTGAATTACTAGCAGAGTGAGCAGACCTCATCAGTGACTAAGGAAGGAGAAAACAGTAAGGATTAAAATTCTTATAAATCCTATTTAATGAAAAAAACGTATGACATGTTAGTGCCAACTTCGAGAAAAAACATGAATAGGCGACATGACGTTCGGCTACTTTGGATATTGATAGCTGTCATGTCACAATAATTAAGCTAGAATTTTGCAATCACAGACAGTGGTACTGAGACTTTTATTATTTGTTCCGTTTGTGTGTCTATATTTGAGAGGATTGTCAACTCAATGCA
>JACXGM010000632.1:5448-28561 GCA_016801145.1 Umbra pygmaea | reverse complement strand
ACCACCGCACCATAGGCTGGTGATGGACTGGCTTTGCTTTGCTAGCGTCGTTGCTAGGGATGGCAACAACCTACGGTTAGTACAGACTAAACCCGCTGCTAATATGGCACCTGTGCCTTAACTACCCGTATCTACCGGACCGAATAGCAACGCGGATATCGTGCCTCATTTCGGCGCCACTGATATGCCTGCGTTGCTCTCTGATGCTCCGAAAACGAATGTTAGAATAACAGAAACATCGCAGCATGTGACGCTAGTTAACATTACACTCGTCAGCAGTTAACGTTAGCCTTGGTAAGTTTGTAGCTAGTATGAAAGGGGATACATTAAAATCAGTCGCATATAATTACTTACTAGCTTCACGTGGTTAATATTTGTCTAGAATAGTGGGTAGAGGTTCACTGCTTTCATTCCGACAGAACCCATTTTTTTATCAGCCAAAACTTTTATCCGTTTTGTTTTCCTCAAGGCTTTCAGGAAAAAACGACCTGTTTTAAAAAAAACTGCTGCACAAGGGTTAACTAGCTATATTGCGTTGCATATGATGAATAAGGGGGATTTAAAATGAATCATCAGATCAGCCAACATCAAATTGGGTACTGGGACCAAACGAGTGCTGATTTAATTAATGTCTATTCAACAATGCACAGTCATTGCGCAACATATAACTTTTCAAAATACGATGCCTATTCAAAACGATACACAGAAGACAGTTTTTTTTACTTCCATATTTAATCAAAAGGCATTCATTTTAGCAGGAAATATACGTTGCTAGTTTTCTCAAACGTGCTTTTCAAAATAGCCTATTTCTGATGTTGAGTCCAGAAGGTGGCAAAAAGAGAGAAGAATATTAGGCTATTCCAATTCCTTGCGCAAGAGAATAATTCTGTAGTTAAAGACGAAATCCCATGTTTCTCAGTTAATGCTTTTGTTATACTTACATTCTTTCTCATATTTGTGTATTTATTTTGAAACCAGATACATTTATCAAGTGCTTCTGGAAATTGTCATATCTGTACTCCCGTTGTGCACCACCAAATATGATTGGTTAATAAAAGGACAATTATCAAAATGCACAGGTTAAATGTTTTTTGAGGCAAAACCCAAGGGTTTGTTTTACAAAACAGATTTAATAGGCGAAGTTGTATCAAATACAAATCTTACTATGCCTACTATGTGTTTTGCCATTTGTTTGGCATTTTGTTTGAAAAAAAATTAAATTATTTGATATTTATTTGAGATTTGAAAATATTTTGTGTATGATATTAAGAATTAGCCTATATTAAAAGTTTGTTTTTTCAGTATTTTTGACATGTCATTATTTCCCTACAAAAAATAATAATCGGTCAATTAATCGGTATCGGCTTTATTGGTTTTCCAATAATCGTTATCGGTATCGGCCTTGAGAAATCCTAATCGGTCGACCTCTACTTGGATGGGTTACGGGCAGCTGCTGATGAACAGGTTTGACGTTTTGAAGGATTTGAGCATGATTTATCTGATTACAGTGACCTGATTGTAGCCCTGGAGCAAACAGTCACCCATTTGGAAAAAGAAAATTGTCAACTACCAGAGAACTCATGACCTCGAATGCCGTTCCAGACGCTGTAATCTTTGGGTGGTTGGATTTCCAGAGGGTGCTGAGGGGGCCGACTTGGTTAGATTTCTGGCTGTTTTTTTTGCAGAGTCCATCCCTTTCTATTTTCTCATCACCTCCGAAAATAGACGGAGTATATTGAATCGGCAGACTTCCTGTGGGCAGGGTGGACATCTCTTAACTATGCGTCTTCATAACCTGGTTCCACTTCTATGATAAGTAGGCTGTGTTGCTTCGGAAGGGGAGAGAGGACATTTGTTTTCCATGGCAGGAAAGTGTTTTTATTCTCGGACTTTAGCTCAGAAGTGGCAGTGAAGAGGGCTAAATTCCTCCCAGCTAAACACTGACTTTACAATAAAGGAAGAAACTACAGTGAACCCTCGCTATATCGCGGTTCACCTTTCACGTCTCGCTGCTTCGTAGATTTCCTTTGTACATTGTGTTCTGCATTCTGATTGGCTAAACAGTCTTTCCGCTTCTTATTTACCTGTGTGTCAATAATGTTGCAGTTTATACACGTACGTTAAACAGCTTGCCAAATTTAAGTTTACAAATTCTCTTGTAATTACAAGTTTCTCTAAAACCCATAATGTCGACAAAACGTTCTGCGTTTTTTTCATAATCATTTTTCATTTTCTCCTGTTCTCCTGTTCTAATCCAATGACTCAGGTCGTGGTGGGGCTGTGCTGATCTCCGCAATTTGAAGTCTTCAGTTCGTATTGATGATTAAAATTATTGTTTTACAGTACAGTAGTTATTTGTAAAAAACGTTTATACAGTACTTTTATTTGTTAAACAAATGCTTGGGCCTATAAAAAGGTTTTGTTCTTCGGTTTCAATGTATTATAGAGTATTTCATTGTATAATAATTGTAAAAAAATAAAGGTTACTACTTCGCGGATTTCGCCTATCGCGGGTTCTTTTTGGAACGTAACCCCCGCGAAAAAAACAAGGGTTCACTGTATTGCGTTGTCCTGCACGCCTCCACAGCAAACATTCAGAAGGCCCAGTTTGACTCCCACGAGGATGCCCATTGATAATATGACCTACACTTTGGCAATGTGTGAGGCTGTTTATTTTATGTGCTTTGTTAGATGACAAGGCTTGATAGCGCAATGATCCATGCATTGCAAATTGTATGAGTCCTTGTGAATTCAGTAGACTTTAACCACAAACGTTTTCATTTCATTAGGAAGACAATGTCGGCAGTTTACAACACTTTTGGTTGAACATGATAGTGCATACTAACATTAAGAAATACACCTGAAATTTGAAAAGACGTAGCCTATTAATATTTAGTTCCCTAAATTACGGAGGTATTATAGCTATAATCGTGTACCGATTTTATACTTAAACAAATACCTTGACGGAGTACTATATGATTAGTCATCATCCCTGTTTGTAGAAAGTCACTTCAAAATAGACATTCTCATTTTACACAAAATGTCTGCAATGGTTAGTGCAAAAATCTGCATACCCTCAGTTCTCAATACGTTGTATTGCCCCCTTTAGCTTCAGTGACAGCGTGTAGCCATTTATGATAGTTGTGTAGCCACTCTGTACTTTTTTCCAACGCTAATCTAGCCTTTCTTTTGTTAGTGCTGATCAGAGGTTTGTGTTTCACATTGTAGACTTGTAATTCTGATGCCAGTCTTCTGCGATCAGTAGATTGTGACACGGTCACCCCAGCATTCTGGAGGTTGGGACTGAAAGTACACATTCACAGCTCTTTTATGATGCAAAAGGAAACACCTGATCACTTAGAAACACCATTGGGTGCTGTTATTCTTACTTGGTAAAACACATGTTGAAACAAACAGAAATAAAAGGGGACTGGTGTACTCTTGCCTCATTAATCTTTAAAAGTATATTCATGTGCAATTAATGTGAACAGAATTTTTTTGCAATTTTGACTTTACTGTTATATAACACATGTACAGTGGGGCAATGTATCTGCATGAATGTGATTAATTGAATGTTCATAGTCATACACTACTAATTGAACAGTAAACATGAATCACAGTTTGTAAGACATCTTTGACAGTAAAGAATTGTTACTGTCATTGGTATTGTTAATATAGCAACATATTGACATTGGCTCATTACTGAGAGAACATTGTTCACTTTTGTTCACTGCCCAAAATGGCTCCCCTTGACGATACAGTACATAGTGTTTAATGATGCTGACATCTGTATCTAAGACTGAATTTGTTCTCTTCTCAGGACCGCTGTATAGCACAACTAGCCCGTGTGGAGCGTACTGAATTCCTGTACCCTATGTTCATAGGGGAGGTGGCCCACGTCAGTGCCGAGATAACATACACCTCAAAACACTCGGTGGAGGTGCTGGTCCAGGTGATTGCAGAGAACATCCTCACAGGTGACCATAGCAGTTGTCCATTATGCTTACCTCATTATGCATACTTTATCATGCATACATCTGCTAATAAAATGCCAAGTGTGCCCTCCTTCAAATCAGTTAGTATCATTGCATATTCAAGTGCTACAATTTCAGTCTGGCTTCAACAATTTTTTTGTAAATCTGCCAAGTATCTCAGTTTAGAATTGGTTCGTGAAGGGTTAACGAATGACCTCATTGTGTTTGGCAGTGAACAGTCGCTAGGGGGCAGCACAGGTTAACTCAAAGTATAAAATGGAAATATGTTGGTTCCTGTTGTTGATTTTAGCACCTTTAAAATGAACTAAACCTTTATGTTGCTTTCTTTGGTCAAATGCTTTACTTTATGATTTAATTAGCTCATTTGTAAATTGTATTTTTTGTTTGATGAAAAGAATGATGTGGATGGATCACATCTTGAGCCTATTTTACATCAGCAGTGAGAGTGCAGTTGAGATTGTCTCTTGGTTACCACCCTTTCAGCTGCCCATTTCAGCACTGAACCTTCCTGGATCCCAAATAACACAACTACTAAACTAAGCAAAAAAATGAAATGTCCCTTTTTCAGGACACTGTATTTTAAAGACAATTAGTAAAAAGCCAAATAACTTAAAGATTTTCATTGTAAAGGGTTTAAACAATATTTTCTATGTTTTTCATCCTTGGTCAATGACAAAAAAATCTTTCTGAACATGCACCTGTAGAACGGTTGTTAAGACACCAACACCTTACAGTTGGTGGGCAATTATGGTCACAGTTATGAAAACTGAGGACACTAAAGAGACCTTTCTACTGACTCTGAAAAACACCAAAAGAAAGCTGCCCAGAGTCCCTGATCATCTGTGTGAACGTGCCTTAGGCATGCTCCAAGGAAGGTGGAGGATTGCAGATGTGGACAAGCCAAGAAATTGCAATCTCCATACTGGGAGATGCCTAAGACAGCGCTACAGAGAGCCAGGAACTAAAGCGCATCATCCTCGCAGTGGCAGACTATCTCAATGCTGTGCGTTACAGGGACATCCTCCTCCCTCATGTGGTACCCTTCCTGCAGGCTCATCTAGACATGACCCTCCAGCATGACAATGCCAGCAGACATGCTGCTTGTTCTGTGCGTGATTTCCTGCAAGACAGGAAGGTCAGTGTTCTGCCATGGTCAGCAAAGAGCCCAGATCTCAATCCCACTGAGCATGTCTGGGACCTGTTGGATGAGAGGGCTAAAGCCATTCCCCCAAAGATATACCTGGGAACTTGCCGGTGCATTGGTGGAAGTGCACAGCAAGAACTGGCAAATCTGGTGCAGTCCATGAGGAGATGAACTGCAGTACTTAATGCAGCTGGTGGACAAAACAGATACCAACTGTTACTTTTGATTTTTTACCCTGTTTTCAGGGACACATTATTCCATTTCTGTTGGTCATATCTGTAGAACTTGTTCAGTTTGTCATAGTTGTTGCCTCTTTTTATGTCCACACAAGTATTTTCACATGTTAAATTATCTGACACATGATAGCAGTTGAAAGTGAGAGGATGCTTCTTTACTTGCTGTGTTCATATACCATGACAACAGCTGTATAACGTCATGTGATTTTGTGTATGTAATTTTTCAGCTAGAATAGCACTTTAGACAAAGACAGTTTGCTGTTAAACGTTGGATTTTGTAGGGTGCACACACATGTCAACTAAAATTCACTTGCACACTTATTCAGGTAGAACACACACACACACACGCGCGCACACACACGCACACGCACAGCAAACAGTGCAGTAGCATGGCCTGAAATGCAGCTGACATGGTTGTTGTGTAAATGGAGTTGACATCTGTGGCAGTCCCTGTCCTCAGCATGACTCAGTAGCACCTTCATATTGAAAGGGTACTTCCACATACTAAGTGTTAAATTGCCAAATGGGGTTTCAATGCCAAATATCGTTGTGTCCTTGAACAAGGCACTTTACCCTACATTGCTCCAGGGGGATGTTCCTGTATTTCCTGTTGCTCTGGCTAAGTGACTAAAATGTGAAATACACAGTGTTCACACAGCTTACATATATTATGTATACCAATGGGTGGTGAGAAGAGAAATAGATGACAGTTAATGTACACTTTTCCAGTGTCTGTGTACCATATAGTAATGCAGGGAGATGATTGCCTTTGGATTCCAGCCTAGGTGGTTTACAAATCACTCGATTTGGTGAGCGTAGTCATTAACATTTGTGTGGGCAAGATGGCTGTTTGGTGAGGGCCACAACACAGGGACAGAATCTGTAAAGGTAGTGGGAGGATTATGTCATCAGAGATCACATCTGTAACCTTAACAGGAAGTGACAGGAGATGTGGTTTTGGCCGTTGATTGTGAGTAAACATCCAGAGTTGTGATATGTTTTGATGGTCACAGGAAGGACCACCAACCTTTTAACAGTGTCTTTGGAAGTTTCTGTGTGAAGCAGCATCCGCCAGCTTCTCTTCACCTGCTATCCTCATTGCTCGGCCCACGCGTCTCCTAACCTGCCACACGGGAAAAACATTGTTGCTGTGGTAACAGCTGCCTGGGGGATAACACTTTTGTCCCATGCCCACCCACCCCGTTTTCTACCTGTCTACTTTCTGTCATCCATCATTGATCTTAACTAAACCTACATATTGTATGTTTAAGCGTGTCCATTGTATTAATTAGGTTGAAGCAAGTACCCCAACAAAGATCTGTACACAGATACAGATCCATTAACCATAGCCCAACTTCAGTCTGTTTCAGAGAAGTGGACGGCTAACAGTAGAAATATCTTGCTAATAGAAGGAGCATAGTCATGCAGGAAATCAACACGTTGAGTGGGCACTGCAACAATATTGCTCTTGTTAAATTTCCTGAATACTTAATATTTTAACTCACTATAGCCACTTAATAGTATAGTGTGAAATATGTTGACGTTTTCTATCATGTTTATGTTCGGAAACCCCTACTACTGAAAGTGCGCATGCGTGAGAACTCATCCTGTACTACTTGCAAACAATGCACGTTGTCTTTAAACTTTAGCAATGGATGTGATAATGGCAGGTCACGTGTTCTACCTTTGGGAACATAACTGCATGGAGATGCTGGCCCAGTTCCATGTGAATACACAGGCTTCCACTGGCCTGCACTGGGCGGTGGAGATGACAACATGATGCTTCAGATGTGGCTACATATCTAATATACATGCCTGCATATGTGTGTGTTCAGTCCATGTGAGATGTGTGTAATAATTTGTGTTGGGCTGTGCGTGTTTACGGGGTTTGTGTGAGCACATGGTAATGCATGTGTATGCTAATTTGTGTTTGTGTGTACTGTTGTTTGAGTGTGTGCTGTGTCAGTGTTTGGCCCTGTAAAGGCTCCTGCAGGGCCTGGGGGAAGAGAAGCTAACGGGAGCAGACATTATTTGCTTCTGTCATTTCTACTCAGCGTCAGGCGTCACAAACAGCGGCCCAGTTGGCCACAGACGCTGTGTAAGTGAGTGTGTGTGTGTGTGTGTGCGTGAGGATGGGAGTTGAACTGTGTGTGTGTGAGAGAGTAATAGAGAGAGTGTGTGTGTTGGAGAGTGTGTGTGTGTGTGTGTGTGTGTGTGTGTGTGTGTGTGTGTTGAAGAGTGTGTGTGTGTGTGTGTGTGTGTATGTGTTGGAGAGTGTGTGTGTGTGTGTGTGTGTGTGTGTGTACAAGGACTCTGTGGACATCTTTATCTTTTCTGCTTCTGCATCTTTATGGTGGTTTTACTCAGTGACATTTCAGATTTGGCCACTAGTGCAGTGTGTTTATTTATTTTATTTTTTTAAATACTCTCCCAAGCCAACTTGTCTCCCTGGACCAGCAAGAGTTCTATGTGATTCCACAGTGTTAATTATGGGCAGGTGTCTTGTGGTAAAGAGGTAATGTGAGTGTGTGTTCAATGTCCGTGTAAACATGTTGGCACCAGATTAAAGGTGGACTCTGACAGTCTGGATGCTAGAATTTATATGCCGTTTTACAGGGATGGAAGAATATAAAGTAAACACCTAACAACATGTTCATATCAAGGACCTAATAAGGACTACGGCTGTTCTTTGCCTTTAGAATAGCTCTAATCCTTCCTGGAAGGCTGTCATACAAGTTCATAAGTCTATCTAGTGGGATATTTCAACATTCTTCAAGAAGAAAAGCATTCAGTTCTGTGTCCTTATATGTAATGCGTGTTTGTGTGTTGGCCTTGGGTTTGTTTGTTGGCCTTTGGAACAAGTGGTTTCTGAATGGCAGCCCTGACATAAATTCCAGCCCATTGAAGCTCACAATGTACAGTGTTATTTATAGTGGATCCGAGAAGTGCCAATTTAATTCTGTGGTAAATTTGGATGCCGTACTTTTGGGGCATTATGCAACTATCCTGTTAACTGTTTATTTGTACCAGTCAGATTCAACATGTGAAAACCTTTCCTCTTTGTCGGTGCAATGGGTCCCATAGACACATCAAATAATTGTATAGTTTTAGTGAGGCATACACATGCAATTTGAATAGTGACTATTTGGCCTCTTTGGAACTCTGTTAGTCGCTTTGACCTTTTTCTGTAGCGACACATGTACCGCTAAAACAATCAACCCAATGTTACCACTGCAACTGCGTTTGTAATAGTGATTTAGTTACAAAAAAGTAACAGTCTTTTTCCATGTGTTTTGTCCACCCCATGTATGGTGAGCTATTGCATGGATTTTGGTGTGGATATAAAGCTCTACATTGTCACAAATATTTTGGCTTTACTAAATCATAATTAAGATACTTTCATCATATTAAATTTTTTTGTGATATTTACTTTAAAACCTGTTTTTATTTCCTCCCAACTTTTCCCATTCCTTTTAGGCTTTGTCTTGTCGGCAACCTCTCAGCTAATGAGGGATGGTTGAATTTTATCACATGCTTTATTTATACAGGGTAGACAAACTGACATCAGAGTCTCTTACAGTCGTACCCTGTGATACAACAATACAAAAACAGCAGCTGAAGAACTACAACAGAAAAAAGTATCAATGAAATAAAAACAAAAAACACAATAAAAACAGACAAAAATATAGGAGCCTGTAATTAAAATAAATTAAAATGAATATAATTCATAAAAAATATAAGTAGTTATCATCCTAATATTGTGAAGATACTTTAATATAAAGTGTTACTTTGCAAATTGTTCCTATATGTTGATAGGTCATGTCTGTGGCCAGTCCCTGATCTGTTGTCTGTGTGTGTGTATCGGTTTGGCAGGTACCCTGGCAGTTTAGAGTTGCGACAATAACCAACATGTATAAAAAATGAAATCCAGAGCAGCGAAGGTAGAGAATGTTTCTGCCATTGAGCAAGGCAACTGAACATAATTGCTCCACTAGTTGCCCAATTTGGGAGCCACCATTCAGAGGGGTTGGATTAGACTCAAGTCATATTTCAGCTGGACTGTGAGTGCAGTTGAGTATAAGAAGGTGTGTGCGTGTGTCACATGACGGAGCTCCCAGGTTCCTCACAGCCAGTCAGTGTTCATCTCATCAGCGTGCCTCTGTCACGCTCCCCCAGGGGAACTCTGGGTACTGTGTGCACAAGCTGTGATGATTGTCCCCACAGGGTAGACCACACACACAATGCGTGCACACACACACACACACACACACACACACACACACACACACGCACACACACACACACAAACGCACACACACACAAACGCGCAAACACACACACACTGCTGCACATGCAATGATGTTTAAACATCTTTCCATGACTACACACATACAGGCTGTGGTGCTCACAAAGCTGACTAGATTTCAATATTAGGCATGCTTAAAATAAGCACAACAGTGCTGTCATGACTGAAGTGTGGCCCACACGCCATTAGCACATGTGCCATAAGAACGCTGGAGCGTGAACATGTCTCTCTATTTCTCCAACCCTCTCTCTCCCTGTGTGTGTGTGTGTGTGTGTGTGTGTGTGTGTGTGTGTGTGTGTGTGTGTGTGTGTCTGTGTGTGTCTGTGTGTGTCTGTGTGTGTCTGTGTGTTGTGTGTGTGTGTGTGTGTGTGTGTGTGTGTGTGTGTGTGTCTTACACACACTGTGTATGTGCTACATGAAACAATGGCTTCATGTACCAATCAAATGAACCCACTTCAACAATATCTGGCGTATTTGGTACGCAAGAAAACACATTACCTTTACATTTCAGTCATTTAGCTTAGTCTTATCTAGAGTGACTTTACACAGTTAATCCCATCATCGTCAACATCAAACACACATACGCGCAGACCTACAATATCAGTGTTCTGCAAGTACAAAACAGATTACAGGCCCTGAAGACCTTTTGATATACTTGAAACATTGTATCTTGTGGTCGGTGAAATAACATTTGTCCAACTCATCCATCATTTGAATGTTGAATCCATTCAAAAAGCAATTCCATTAGTTTAAAGTTCATGGTAAAATGACTGGATTTGAATTAATCCTACCCTGAAGTATATTTACAGTTTTCCCTTGGCTCTGTCAGCCGGCCAGTAGTTCTGCAGTTGTTCTAGCTTGGCTACTACTATGGAAAATCTGTGGTTTTGATCATCAGATCAAGTGTTCAGCAGTCCCGGGTGTGCAGTCTTTGTACTTGGAACACATTGTTTGGAAAGACCTTTTCCATCTTTTCTAGTGTTTGAAGTAATCAAAGTTACTCAAACAGAAGATTAGGGCAGGTGAATTGAGGCCAAAGTAGAGATTGAGTTGTTTTGGTCATTCTAGAAAAGGGTTTCCTGACTTTATTTCCTGCAGCTTTTCTTCCCTCTATACTTACCAGACAACCGAATGAACATTCAAAACAGACCTGTCCAGTACTGTTTGCTTTTATATCTACCACCCATCAATGAGGAAATATTTAGAGTTTTTCAGAATAGCTGTCAAATACAGCTCTGGAAATAATTAAGAGACCACTGCAAATGTTTCTTAAATCAACCCCGTTGAAAACCTCTGGAATGTGATCGAGGAATATTGATGGTCACAAGCCATCAAAGAAAGCCCCGCCACCTGAATATTTGCACCACGTGAAAGACTGGTGGAGAGCACGACAAGACGCACAAAAGCCTTATTATTATTATACTGATTTCTGAAGTCTTTCTCAGTTAACACATTAGTACTGTGTTGTTTAAATATGAATATAAACTTATTTTGTCTGTATGACAAAGTTTTTATTCTGAATTTTGGAGAAATGTTGTCAGTAGTTTATGGAATAAAACAAATGTTCATTTTACTCAAACACATACATGTCAATAATGAAACCAGAGAAACTGATTTTGCAATGGTCTCTTAGTTCTTTCCAGAGCTGTACATTACCGAAGTCTGTTGATAAAGTTGGGACAATGATTTTCTTCTGATAATATCCATGAGACGGAAAAGATTTTGAAAGCCTTGAAAGGACTATATAAAGAACTAAGCTAATACTGGGGGTGTATCAATGGCTGGATATCAAACATTCACATGTGCCATATTGTCCATTTGGAATTCAGAGTTCAGGTCTAATAGCATTGCACTGTCCTCATTGGTTTGAAAGGTCATGAAATTGGGTGGGACTTGCTCTCGTTTGGAGGCTTTTCTCAGCCCTCTGTCTCCCAGCCCCTCTCCTATATTATAGTGCAGAATTCCAGTCGAGTTATTCATAGCACTGTCAGTCTTTGTGAGCTGAGGATATGTAAATGTGCATCTGTTTCCTCCTATATGAGAAACTTCTTCAATGATAACAAGAAGGGAGCTAACGAGGCCAGGCGAAGCATGCCAGATTCTGTGCAGGGTTGGCATGGCAACACCGCATGTCTGCACGGTTCTAACTTGGGTGTAAAATGCAAATCCCAAATGTAGTCTTGTCACTACTCCTCTCCCACTCAGGAGCCGGCCTGGGTTGTTATTATTTCATGTGGTTGGTGCCAACCAATGTACAAACACAAGGAAAGCCTCTACTGTTGTTTCCATCTTCAGCCATTGAAGCACACACTAGTGATTATTATTATTATTATTATTATTATATATACAGAATAATGGGAATTAGTAGAACAATGTATTTTAATGTGATGCAGTAGTACAATGTGGGCTGTTAATAGTAAATTAAAGTAACTATTTGTAAAGAGACACTTAGTTTTATTTGGTTCTTTGGACTTGCAATGTTACAATGATCTGGGGCAATTTAGAAATGAGACATTGTGTATGTTACAGAGTATGTAACGCGTTTTGTGTAAAAATGATGCTCAAAGCTCTGCTTATTTTATTGCTGTGTGTATCTGAGTGTGTGTGTGTGTGTGAGAGGTCATTAAAATGACATTTTGGAGCCTGGACAACAAAGCTCTCAACCTTGTGGATACTTTAGAGGGGCGTACTGAGGCGAAGGTTCAATCTGATTGGGTTTTGTTGCCATTGCAACGTGACCGGAAATGACTGACTACCGTTTTTGTGTCCACAACACACTTGAGAGAGATTCACTTTCTTATTATTATACTTTTTGTATCAGTTCAAAGTGGATTTAAGTACCCTTTCTGCACACTTTGAAAATGGTTTGTTTGTATTTGTGAAGAACCAAGAGTTTTCTACTCTATGCCTTTTGTTTAGGGATGAAAATGTTTCAAGGTTTTACAGTTTACCTCGATTCTAAAAAGAGGCGGTTGTCATATGGTAGCCATTTTCTCATTCATGGTATTGCATTAATATAAACTCTGAATTTTTCCTGAATTGCAAAAAGGAATGACATTTCCCATTGTAAATATCAGTTTAATTAAGTGAGACTCTAAATTTACACAGCATCAGATAAACCTCATGTGATAAAATAGATCTCTAAATTGAGACATCCTCCGCTTTTATTAAACCGTCACCAAGGCCACACACGCAAACGGCGTGACAAAGAGTGCACCGCACCAAATCGGAGCCTGAACCTCTGCAGCTGAAGTCTGCAGTGTGGGAATACTTCTGATTTTTTAAAGACCCACAAGGCACCATCAATGCTGATATCTACCTAATATGCAAAGCATGATGGAAAACGGTTTAATCTCAGACGGGGAAAACTTCCAACCCGAAGTCCCATCTCCATGATAATCATTGGAGTAGATTAGGCTTATGTTGTATCACAAATTGCTTTTTTTCACAACTAAAATTCAACTCAGTGGATGCCATCTTTCCACACCACAAATAATTTAAAAAAAATTCCTGGCTTTCACGTTTGTTGTTGTTGTTGGGCGTATACGCAGTTTCCTTGGGCTACATCTGATTGGCGAGCATGACTTTCAACACAAGGAGGACTGCATGAATTTGTAAAACCATTGACACAACAGTTAACCTGGTCCAGACATGCAAACATTCACAGCATTTGCGATTCGCTAATCGTATTGTTTCAAATTGTGATTTCAGCCGTAGTTGAGAGTGGTTAATGCTCTGGAGATCTTCAATAGGGGGGGTTTGCCTAATAAGGACATTTAGATAAGATTATTGGTGCATATTGTGTAACGAGGGTCATCCAACTAGCGCATAGAGGTTGCAGTGATGGGTGTTATGGGGTGTTGGTGGCAAAACGGATGGCGTTGTGGTATAAACTTGATATCTTTAAGTCACTCCATGCAAGTCCAAGTCAGGTTAACTGTGTGCAAACAGCTTTTTATGTTGTAAAAACAATGTGCATGCTTCCTGTTGTTTTTACATTTAGTGAGAATCCCAAAATTAGCTGGCTATCAATGTTTCAGATGCAGTAATTTAGTTAGTTAGCTAACAATCTTATTCTACTAAATAATTTGCTACGTTAGCTAGATGATATAAAGTTATGTCTCAATCTGTCGATTCTGTCTCAATCGGAGACAGGTCACATCTGCAGGCAGGCCATGCTAGCCCCTGCATTGTCTGCTTACTCAACCATCTGCTTGTAATCCGGGCAGAATGTGGTTTGGTGTTGTCCTGCTGGAAAATACAAGGACATCTCTGGAAAATGCGACATCTGAATGGCAGCGTATGTTGCATGTATATATCTTTATGTATTAATGGTGCCATCACAGATGTGCAAGTTACCATGCCATGCGCACTGACACTGATATTTTTTTGACTTGACGCTGATAATAGCTTGGATAGTCCTTTTCTGTTTTGGCCTGTAAAACACGACAAATGTTTTGTCCCAAAAATATTTGAAATGTCGACTTGTCGGAACATAAAACACGATTCCACTGACCTACTGTCCATCTCCGATGAGACTGAGCCCAGAGGAAGCCGATAGATGTAAGCTTTGCGAAGCGATTTTATGTTCCCTTGTAAAAGTTTGAAAATACACTAGTTTATTTTGATACATATTGTGGCTGCTGCATTTTGTATATAATATATATATATAAATAAATATGAGGTAAAACATAAAATACTTTACTTTTTGGTTTCAATACAAGTCAAAGTACATTTATACATCACTGCTCTTAGTTTTTATTAGCATTTTTATACCGTCTCAACTTTTTTAATCTGCCCGGATTACAGATCTCCCTGTCTTTAATTAGCCTAGTCTACTGCTGTTAAATAGAATATACAGACAAAAACACTGGGGCTCAAGCGCAATAGAAGTTAATAGCTTGCTACTGCTACATTGATTATTTGACATTGACTTCAACCAGCTTAATTCTCTGCGTTTTCTTCCTAACTTGACTGCACAACTGTCTGCTGCAGTAACCACATCAGCTGTTATTTTGTCACTTTCAGAAACAGCACTCATGCCAGAAGTGACCTGACTACATTTCACTTTCACAAATTTGGTAGTGTCTGCCTAATTAGGACCTTATTTTCTGTTTCTCAAACATTTAACAGCACTTTACTATGCTTTTTCCTACAAACCATTTATCTTTTTTTGATTCTCTCTTTATTGGCTGCAGCTCTTTTGGAGCTCACTTTGATGATGCAATTTTGACTTAAAATCAACCAGATTTGTAGGGCCAGCCTATATTGGGACTAGGATGGTCTTTGGCCCATTGCCCACCGGGCCAAATGCTCAATGTTGAATATTATAACAGAAAAGTGTGACTTAAGCCCAAATCAATAAGTTGAGTCTCTAACTCTGGGTATACTACATCTAATTTCCTAAGAAGAGAGTTTAAGGCAGTTCTGTAAATGACCACTGAATTCTAGTATTGGAAGGATGGTCATTATTGCAAGGGCATGTTTGGCAGGAAGAGTCATGGATGCCTTGTTACAGAATAGGATGCCAATCCTAGATTTAATTTTGGATTGGAGATGGTTAAAATGGGTCTGGAAGGTGAGTATAGAGTATAACCAGACCCCTGGGTATTTGTAGTTGTCTGCATATATTAGTTCAGACCCGTGCAGAGTGATGATGCATGTTGGGCAGGCAGGTGCAGAGTGTGATCGGTTAACAAGCATGCATTTAGTTTTACAAGAGTTTAAATGCAATTGGAGGCCACAGGAATGTGTTTGTCATTGAAATGCTTTTAGAGTTTTTTTAACATAGTGTCCAACGTAGGGCCATGTAGAAAAATGGCTTATTAGAAAATGGTGTAGTCTGCATAGAGGTGGATCAGGGAGTCGCCCGCAGCAAGAGCGACATCATTGATACAGAAAATAAAGCCAGCCCGGAAATTCAGCCCTGAGGCGTCCCCATAGAGACAGCCAGAGGTCCGGACAGCAAGCCCTCCAACTTAACACACCAGAACCTATCAGAGAAGTAATTTGTATAACAGGCGGTGCAGTCATTTGAGAAAACAAGGCTCTTGAGTCTGCCAATGAGGATGCTATGATTGACAGTTGAAACCATGGCCATGTTGATGAAGACAGCTGCACAGTATTGTCGTTGATCAATGGCAGTTATGATATCGTTTCGGACCTTGAGTGTGGCTGAGATGCACCCATGACCAGCTCGGAAACCGGATTGCATATCAGAGAGGCTGTGGTGGGATTTTAAATGATTTATAATCTGTTTATTGACCTGGCTTTCTAAGAAAGGTAAGGCTGGGCAGGATCGAGAGAGGTCTGTAGCAGTTTGGGTCTAAAGTGTCCATCCCCCTTTGAATAGGGAGATTACTGCAGCAGATTTCCAGGCTTTAGGTATCTCTGATAAAGCGAAAACGAGGTTGAAAAGGCTAGTTATTGAAAAAGCTATAATTGATGCAGACAGTTTTCGAGTGTCCAGATTGTCTAGCCCAGCTGATTTATAGAGGTTGAGATTTTGCAGCTCTCTCAAAACATCAACTGTCTGGTTTTGGGTGAAGGAGAAACGTGGGGGGACTGGGCAAGATGCTGAGGTGGGTGCAGGGCTGTTGGTCAGAGTGGCCAGATGGAAAGCATGGCTCGCCATAGCAAAATGTTTATTGAAATTCTCAACCAGAACTTTTTAGAATTAGTGCTACAGGAAGTGAATTTCAGTTTGAAAAAGCTAGCCTTAATTTTCCTAACTGAGTGTGTGTACTGGTTCCTGGTTTCCTTGAAGAGTTGCAGATCCTGGGGATTGTTCGAGGCTAAAGCAGTACGCCACAGAAAGATTTTGCCTGTTTGCTGAAATGTTTTAGTGAGCGTTTAACAGTAATGAGGGCTGGTCTTTTAACTGCAAACCCATTACGGATGCAGGCAATGAGGCAGTGATCGCTTAGATCCTGGCTGAAGACAGCGTACTGTAGGTCTATTTAAAAAGGCATGTTAGCTAGGGCAATAACTATGAGGGTGCCCTTGTTAACGGATTTGAGGTTGTATCTGGTGGGTTCATTGATCATTTGTATGCTCCTAGTATCTGCAACCCTTACAGTATCTGTATTTTTTATTTTCTTGTGTAATTCATTTGTGACTATGTAATCTTGCACCATTGCGCTTTATTGTGACCAAGTCGCCCTTTCAAATGAGAAACTGTTCTCAATGTGCCCGCCCTGGTTAAATAAAGTGTAAATAAAAAATTAATTGAAGGACTTTCTCATTTGGCAATTGATAGTTATTAGAAAACAATTGTATTATGTACCGGTAATAAAATTGTCTCCGGTAGTCAGAAAAAGTAGCGTTGCTATATTTTATAGCTCAAATGTGGTAGGCTGCTCTCAATTTCAGCTATATAGCTAATGTTACACTTTATCTAAAACTAATTTGACAGCATCAAAGCTACGACAGAGTTTACCCAGGAATTATTTGTCTTTATATCAAGTATTGTTTTTCGTCAAGCCTGAGTATTGTACTTTAGACAATAATTATCAATGCCTATTTATAATGCATTGTGTAGAACATTTTGTAATCACCCCTAAAAGTAATGTTCAAAATAATATAGTGCAACCAATGAATACAGGTCCCGTTAGCTTTCAGAAGTCTGCGTCTTTAAAAAAAAAGATTTTACCTGCGTTCTAATTTAATAAATGAACGTGGGCATACTCGCTGATCTAGAATGCAGGATATATGCCTTTAGATTGCTCTGAAAAGTTGTATTTAAAATAATAATTTACAGTAATAAATTCTGAAGGATAATGTAGTGATTGTTCTCGATCAGCAGTGTAGATAAACAATAAGCGTTAATCAAAATGCAGGTGTTCAACAAACATCTGTCATTATTCATTGCGTAATTACTAATTAGGAGATTTTTTAACATAATTTTATCCATAATATGTCAGTTTATCACAGTAAATAATAATCGAACTAAGGATTGAAATTTGCGTTTTTGAATGCCAGTGTTACTGGTAAAGCATATAAATATATATTCTGTGCATTATTGAACCATTTGATCGCTTCAGCTGAATTTTGATGTTAACACACTTACTTGCATTTGTTGATATCTTAAAACAATCCTGAATGCTCAAGACAGATTTACACCTTATTTTTACAAATCATTTTTTATTTACTCCTACATTTCTCATATGATAAATATTTATCTGCCAGTAGCAAAATGTCAGATTACTAATAAAAAGCATTTAGCTCATAACTGCATAGACGCTTCTTCAACAACGGTTTCAACAACATACCGTAGATTTAAAACCTAAGTGAAGCAATCATCCTAAGTCTGTCTTTATTGACAGATGAATTAGCCAATGATCATTCAATATTCCCCACTGAGAGACATGAAAATTAAAGGTTTCAGTAACTTTCTCCGCTACACACATATCACGCACTGTGCAGAAATGTAGAGGGGAGAGCATTTTTGATTTGCATGGTCAGACTTTTTGGTTAACTCTGTGAACAATACAAATTTAGAGCTTGCACATTTAAATGTAATCACATGGCCAATACACCTGCATTTTCAGAATGCAAGACGATATTTTTCAGCATTTTCATTTATATTTCTGCCTAAAATCAACACAGAAATCTCTGGAATATAAATCCTCACACATAGTGATACAAATTTGCAGTGAACACCGATCAGCCATAACATTATGCCCAATATAGTTTAGGTCGCCCTTTTGCTGCCAAACAAGCCCTGACCTGTTGAGGCATGCACTCCACTGAAGGTTTACTGTGGTGTCTGGCACCAAAACGTTAGCGGCAGATCCTTTAAGTCCTGTAAGTTGCGAGGTGGGGCTCCACGATTCAGACTTGTTTGTCCAGCACATCCCATGGATGCTCAATTAAGTTGAGATTAGTGGAATTTGGAGGCCAAGCCAACACCTTGAACTCATGTTCCTCAAACCATTCCTGAACCATTTTTGCTTTGTGGCAGGTCACATTATCCTGCTGAAAGAGTCTAATGCCATCAGGGAATACCATTTCCATGAAAGGGTGTACATGGTCTGCAACTATGCGTAGGTAGGTCAAAGTAACATCCACATAAATGGCAGGACACAAGGTTTCCCAGCAGAACATTGCCCAAAGCCTCACACTGCCTCCGCCAGATTGCATTCTTCCAATAGTGCGTCCTGGTGCCATGTGTTCCCCAGGTAAACAACGCACACGTACCCGGCCATCCACGTGCTTTTAAATAAATGTGATTCATCTGACCAGGCCATCTTTCATTTCTCCGTGGTTCAGTTTTGATGCTCATGTGCCCATTGTAGGTGCTTTTGGCAGTGGACAGGGTCAGAATGGGCACCCTGACTGGTCTGCAGCTACACAGCCCCATACGCAACAAACTGTGATGCACTGTGTGGTCTGACACCTTTCTATCAGAACCAGCATTAACTGTTTCAGCAGTTTGAGCTACAGTAGCTCGTCTGTTGGATCGTACCACATGGGCCAGCCTTCGTTCCCCATGTGCATTAGTGAGCCTTGGCAATCTATGATCCTGTCGATGGTTCACCGCTTTTCCTTCCTTGAACCACTTTTGATAGGTACTGACAACTGCCGGCTGGGAATACCCCACGAGCTGCAGTTTTGGAGATACACTGACCCAGTCGTCTAGCCATCACAATTTCGACCTCGTAACAGTTGATCAAATC
The DNA here is from genome assembly GCA_016801145.1 of Umbra pygmaea. NCBI lineage: Eukaryota > Metazoa > Chordata > Actinopteri > Esociformes > Umbridae > Umbra > Umbra pygmaea. The sequence goes on along the minus strand of JACXGM010000632.1, from coordinate 9,203 downwards.
TGTACGCTTGCCCATTTTTACTGCTTATAACACATCAACTTTGAGGACAAAATGTTCACTTGCTGCCTAATATATTCCACCCACTGACAGGTGCTATGATAATGAGAGTATCAGTGTTATTTACTTCACCTGTCATAATGTTATGGCTCATCGGATCGGTGTTTATTACATTTATAGAAACCTGGTTGCGTACAATATTGCTATTTTGCTGAAGATGCCTCCCTAGTACGTTGGCAGGTATGAAATGTTATCATATTTTTTACAGGGACCACGAAGATGACGAACCGAGCAACCCTCTGGTATGTCCCGTTCTCTCTGAAAGACGTGGACAAGGTCACAGAAGTGCCTACCATTAAGGTAGGTCAATGCACGTGCAAGGAAGAATATGTAGCTTGACACTGATTTATGGTAATTTCCCCACATAGCTTAATGTTAACATGCATGTGCCCATTCTAGTATGCAAGCCCAGAGCAGGAGGAAGAAGGGAAGAAGCGCTATGAAGCTCAGAAGATGGAGAGACTCGAGACGAAGGAGAAGAATGGAGAGCAGCTTGTGTGTGTGTCTGCCCCAGGTAAATCCCGTGTCTATATCTAATTTAACTGCTCTTTACAATCAAAAATTTAAGTGTAGAAGACACATTTTTTTCTACTGTCTAAATAAAAAAGAAACATAGATGGTCTGGATTCAATGTTTGAGAAACACATTTGAATTCCCTGCAGTTTGAAGAAATGAATTAATAGAAATCTTGATGATCACTCTTAGGGCCCTATCTTACACCCAGCGCATTTGACTTTTTACACAAACGCATGTATCATTCCTATCTTACACCCAACGCATATGGGACTTTTCCCTCCACAGACGCGCGTCGGTAAATTAGGGAATGAACTTGCGTTCATTGGGCGGTTCAGCGAAAAGAATAGGCGTGTTCCGGCGCAAACGTTCCTTGGTGCTATCTTGCAGTCCCCGAAAACAATTCCGCCATAAACCAGGAAAAACCTGGTTTAAAGTCAGTGGCGTGTTATATATATGCTATTTTCAGGGCGCATGCTTAACCATAATGTAGCGTGTGCACAACGCGCATACACTTTGCTCCCCTCATCTACACAAATGCAGCAGTTCTTTGTTATTGCAATACATAATTAGACGGAAAAATATTACCACACAAGGAAGTCATTGTGGTGTCCGAAAATGTGATGAATAGGTATACATCTAGTGTACACATTTACTCAAATTATTCATAATAAATTATTTGCACTGATATACATCAACCTCAAGGGAACCAATTCAATCAACAAGTATACACACGTAATTTGCGATGCTAATAGTAAAATCATCCATGTCTTTACTCAGAATTACTCAGGCTCAAGCCACGACTCATTTATGGCAACTTTGCCATGAGGATTCCACCGTTGGATGGGTGGCTTTGGTTAATGGTTAATGATGACAATTATAAAGCCAGCAAGTGCGTAAAATGCTGTTTAATCAAAAACACACACAAACACGCAGTGTAGCCTAATTGAACGAACATTTGGCACACTGAAAATGCGTGTCAGGTGTTTGGATAGAACAGGTACACTACTCAAGTCGCAGCATTATTTGTGGCTTGTTGTATTTTACGCAACATTTCCATGAATCATGGATGTGTTGATGACATTAATTAGGAAGTATTAGAGGACTTCAGGAGACGTGTTGAAATGCGTGCCAGCCACTTAATTGCCCAGAAATGCAGAACGGGAGTGGAAAGCTTATTTGACAGAAGAGTAATCTAATGTTAGACTACATTGCAAAAATATTACCATGCATTCATAACCTCGTGATTCAGTGAGAGTGAGTCCAAAACATCGGAAAGTAGGCTATGTCTTGTGACATTTCTTTATTTTTACATTTTGTAAAAAGAAAAATCAATAGAAAATCGCTGTTATAATAGCAATCCGCCATGGAACAAGCGCGCCTGCTCTTAAACGTGCAATATGTAATTTTTGGCCGCCAGGGGGCTCTCAATCAAAACAATAGCAAAAGAAGTACTTGGATGACTTCGGGAGGTTGCGTGGGATCATGGGTTTTGTTATCGTCGTCAATGACAACCTTCCAATCTAGAGTATCCGGCAGAAAAAATGTTCACTGACAAAGTAATATATTGTTAAAAAATTATAACTTTATTCACGTTATGTTTGGCGGCTCCCTGGAACTTAGAACAACTAGAGCAGTCACAGGTTATATGACGCCATTTACGGGCGACACAATGAAACGTCCCGTGTCTTCGAATTATATTACAAATTTCTCTGGATTTGAAAATTAGTGGAAACATTTAGGATAATGTAAGTACACAACTAAGAAATATATATAATATATGTATAGTGATGTTTGCTTTCAATGCAAAGTATGTATTTTGTTATTGTTTTGATTGATATTACATATTGTACCTTTAAAGGGAATGTGAGATGACGATCTGATTGGTTTATTGCACGTTACGCCCAAACCACACCTATGACTAATGAAGCTACTTTAGACCTACCCATTTTAGATATGCTTCGGGCGCAGGAATCATTTATCCCGCCGGTAAAATAGCAACAGCGCCCGGGACCCTCCCACTATGTAACTTGCGTTTCGCGTTTGATACTTGCGTTTCAGATCGTTAAAATAGGGCCCTTAGTCTTAACCATGCTTACACTGTTAATCTAGAATATTCAATATGTTTAACTACTTAATGAAGTAAAGATGCAGTCTGTATTTTTTACCATTGGTTTAAAAAGCTGTTGCTATTGAGCTTAAAAGGGTTCCTGAAAAATGTAATGTATTTGTGCATGATGTCATGATTTGTCACATGTCATCGAAACAACCCACTTTGAATTTGGAATTTCATTAATAACGGAGGTGTGAGAGTGATTCTACTTAGTTTATGCACACATGTTACACATCCAGGCCAAAATGGGAGTTTTTAAACAACATTTTGGAAATTGCAAAAATGTCCCAGATTGCGTCTTTAAATCAATAGCATATTCTCTGTACACACTGAGATGATTAGGCTGGTGAATAGCTGATCCAACTTTAACATGTAGCATGTTGTGTTTTTTCTTCAATTAACTGTGTTTTTTTCTGGTTTGAATTTCTGCACAGAGAGAACAGCAAAAGGTGAGTTTGGATCTATTTTATAGCAAAATGATGCGTAGCTCAAACATCGGGATGGACGGGATCGTTCACTCCTTGAAGGCTGACGATGAATCAACACTAATATGAAAACCCCATTTGTTTCTGTGTGTGTATGTTGCAGAGACCTACACGGTTGGATTTAGCCAGTCCAGTCTCATCCATCTGGTGGGGCCTTCTGACTGCACATTGCACGGCTTTGTACATGGAGGTGAGTAAGCTATTCCCTCCATTCTATTGGGTGTGTAGCGTTCTGAATAGGGTTAAATATCATTCCACATAGAGAGAAGGGAAGCTGGAGAGAGACGGAGAATGAGATGTCCAAAAGGGAGTGCTTATGTCAACCTGACAGTATCCTCAGCGCTGTGCCAAGAACCTTTAATGAGCCACTCGGTGTGAGCGATGACTGAAGAGGGGAAAGGGCACAAACTGCCTTCTAAACAGCCTCTGCCACTTGTTCCCCAGTTGTCTCCCTAATTGGACACATTCCACAGTAGGTCAAAACTAAAGTCAAAAGTTTCTCATCTGCCATTTAATTCGGTTTGCCAGGCTCCTCTGCTCCTGTGTATTTCTCTCTGCTCCTGTGTATTTCTCTCTGCTCCTGTGTA
>JACXGM010000631.1:36557-68003 GCA_016801145.1 Umbra pygmaea | reverse complement strand
GCAGTCAGCACGTCCATTCAATAGTTAAAACACACATGACATTAGCAACACTCCCGCACACATCGTAAAACACTTAACCTGTAACTGAACACCAATCAGTCACTATATAATTCAGGTATGAGCACCTGTCGTGAGACAATCGTGAATATGGAGGCTGAAGGACCAAGGGGAAGGAGAAGATGAGGAAGAGACAGGAAGAGGGAGAGGAGAACGAGGAAGAGACGGGGAGGGAAGAGGGAGAGGAGATAGAGGAAGAGACGCTGTTAAAAACCAGACATCGGGACTGAAACATCATCGGCCAAAGGGCCATCGAGAATGTTGCTGGGAAGTGCGGGGGCAACATCACCATGTGTGCAGCCATTAGTGGTCAGGGGGTCCTCCATCACCATGCCACCCTGGGTCCCTACAACACTGCACACATACTGACATTTCTGCATGCACTACATGCCGCGGTCACATAGGACCAACCAGGGCAGTCCATGTTCGTTGTCATCTGGGATAATGTCAGTTTCCACCGGGCTGCTCTGGTCCGGGACTAATTTGCCAACCACGACCATTTCATGGTGCTGTACCTGCCCCCGTATTTCCCGGTCCTCAACCTGATAGGGGAATTATTTTCGGCATGGCGGTGGAAGGTCTATGATCGCCTACACATGCACGCGTGCCTGTCCTGTGCCGGTCCTGCGAGCAATGGAAGAGGCATGCGGAGACGTCGAGGTGGACTCGATCCACGGGTGGATATGGCACGCCCGGCGATATTTTCCCGTTGCCTGGCAAGGGAGAACATCGCCTGTGGTGTGTACGAGGTGACGTGGCCCGACCCCAATCGACGGATTGATCCCTGACTTGTAATGGGAGTTGTTTTACTACCTGTACAATGTATTACTGAGGCTTGGTTTCGGGAATAAAAACGGTTTAAAAACTACAAATGACAGAAGTGTCTTGAGTAAAGTTTACCAGTGTGTTGTGTCTGTTTGACTGTTTATTGTTCATGTGCATGTGTGTTAACTATCGATCTGAAGAGAGCCTTTTGAAGTCAGAGTGTTAAGTTTTGATTGCAGAATGGCAGTTTTGATTGCAGAATGGCAGTTTTGACATGGCAGTTCAATGTTAATCTTCAAGTGTTGTGTAAAGCATTCTTGTGTGTTGAGTTTTGACACAATAAGCCAAATTATGCATTTTGTGTGTTAGCAATTGGAAAAAACTGTAAAATATCCCACCTGGTTCCAGTACCCATTGGGCCATGAGCATAGTGAGTTATACATTAGACCTACAGAAAAATTGCATTATAGTCAAACCAGCCATGCAGAATCATACAGTTTCAGGAATTATATTATGCTGTTGTAGTAAAGGCTAGTACAAAACTATATTAATAAGAGAATTAAGGAATTGCATACTGATATACCAGTACTCATGTTTCTTATTTTACAGTTATTGTTACTAATTATCTGATGTGCATAGATTTATACCGGTCCAGTTAACATTTTGAGTTCCACAATAATCCTGTTTTATTGTGTTATGTACCGGTATCTGTATATACATGTTAGACGATTTATTGTTCTTCAAATAGACTAGTTCTTTTACTTAAAAGGACCATCTGGTTGACATGGCTCCAGCCATGTTTCTCTGCTTTCAGTTGACTGTGTCTGTTGGTGGCCTCAGTAAGCAGCCTGGACTCTTCCTGTTAGCAGAGGCTCTAGTCTAGTAGCCCAGTCCACTGTTCCCTTGACACGTCAAGGAGGTACGCATCTATCAGCCACGTGGATATTAGTGGATATTAATCGGGGACGCCGGGCTCGCATTAACATCCGGACCGGGGGAAATACACACCGTCCCATTTACTCAGGTCCGGAACTTAATGTGAGCCCAGCGTCCCCAATTAAGATCCACCGACCGTGGCTGGCATCTATGTTGTCTGACTCCACAAGTCTAGACACGGGAGTCCCTGCTTTCTTCGAATGGACCTACGTTGTTTCACCTCGAGAGATCAATTCTAGTCTAAGCTCAAATCCTAGGCAATAGAACATGGCCTTAGCAGCCCTGGCTCATTCACCAATCTGCCTCCATACTCCACCAGTGTAATCTGTTGGGGGAAAATAGATTTTCTTGAGCAGAAATGTTGAAATTACATGCCAAGATGAGTAGTTGAGAGTTTCAAAACCGAGTAAATAAACATTTATTAATTGCAGTGCCTGTAGATGTTTCAAATAAGGAAAACATGGTTCAAAACAGAGCAAAGCAGCTAACTGAACTAGACATGCACTCAGGACCTCAGCAGCTTGACAGCAGCTTGGCTTTTTTCCTGCACAACATGTTCGTCTCCTGTGCCAGGGTTGTTCCTCCCTGATCAGCTACGCCTGTGCAGCATTTTCAGCCAGTTATTGGTCCTATTCTGTCTGATGTCTTCTGGTGGGTCCAACACGAAATAGAACAGCGCAACCAAAACCAATAGAGTGATAGTATGAGATGTTAGGTGCTTACAAAAATATTATTTGTGGCTCAATACACCAGTAAGCATAAAGACTTGGCTATAATGGAGCATTATCATTATGTATATTATAGTCAATTACCACAGATAAACCATTAGCTGCTGTCTCATATAGCCTAGGGGTATTTGTGATCTTTATTGTTTGTTTTAACCTCATTTTCTTTCTCCGCTCTCAATTTGTGTGAAATCAAGTGATATCACACTTATGTATGTCCTTGCTTCAGCTCCAAAGCTACTAGCAGTACAATTTGGGTATGTCATTCTAGGTGGAAATCAACATTTGAAATAATATCCTCAAAGGGTTAAGCAGTGTCATGTCTTTCACAGGTGCGGGTTGTTTGCAGATGGATTACATGCCTCCACCAAGTCACCAAGTCACCAAGTCATCCAATTCTTATCAAAATGCAACACATAGCATATACATATTTAGGAGGATTTACACATTCACAGACTTAGAACAGTGAGGCATGCAGAGGCTACTTCTTTACTGTTCTTTAGAATGGCAAGTTACATTATACATTTGCATCATATATCAACTGCAAATTGGAAGGTTATGCTGACATACTTTAACTGTTCATGGGATGGTGCTTTTGCGGTAATCTGTGTGTCTGCTTTATACGCATACTTATCTCAGAATTTTAACTTGGCCACTCAGGAACATTCACTGTCTTCTTTACAAAATTGTCTGGCTGTGTTTTTAAATTATTTCTAGCACAGTATTAAGGAACGGTAGAGTGGCTAAACTGTCACTAAAGACAGTTAGCACACGCTCGCTCCACCCAAAGAAACACACCACAAATCAACCTCCTTATAAGATGCTTGATTTGTGTTAATTAATGCAAAGCCAATTGGATGGCAGCCCATATGATATCATCATGCATTCATCTACATCAACCAGTCCCAGGTGCTGAAATCTATAAGAATCATATGGCCAGAGGAGACAAAATGAGCGGCGAGGGAAAAACAAATTTGCAATTGGGAAAATAAGAGTGAGGGAGAACAAGAGACATTGCTATGGTGTGATTTCGGTGCCACCAGAAAATGTCAACATTTCATTAATTTGAATTAATAAACTGAACTGTTCTTTACAGCTTACAGTAAATTCTTAGGATTTCTCTTCATCCGATCCATAAATTATACAGAAAGTTTGGTTCTGGGTGCAGAGAAAACACGAATCATGACAAAAATGCAAAAAAAAAATATTTTCCTACATGCACCTCAATAATTCAGAATCACAATAATTAATATTCATGAGCCATTTAGAGTGGTGACTCAGATATTAAGTATTCCCTAGAGGCGCTCGTCTCCTAATTACAAGTATTCATCATGAAGACGGCAGTGATTATAACTGGACCGATCCTGAAAGATTTATATGCTCTGTACATACAGTTGTACAAGAATATGGGTTATTGCAGATGTATATGTTATGCAACAGCAACTCTACAAAGCTGTTTTCATGCCAGTAATAGGTTGTGTCCAGGGGAAATCAATTTTTGCATTACACTGTTTGGAAATTTTTCCATAAATACTCCCTATGTTAAAGTTTAATTTCATGATGTAATGGTGGATGATACGGGAAATCTCTAAGGGGAGATTTATTTACACACACTGAGGGGGTAAGATTAGGTTGTGGTTGGTTTAAATCTGGATTCTGGCCACATGAATGATGATTTTACATTGCTTGGAAGCTGTTACACGAAATGCAAAACGGCAGATTATGAAATGTGTGAATATAAACAGGTTTAAATTTAGCAATTACACTGGTCAATATTTTTCATACCAGTCAGACTTAAATGAAATTACAAAAAGTCTCTATTAAATATTGCATGTGCTGATGTTATCATTCAGTTTTTAGTTAAATGTATAATTTATTTAGTAAGGTTGAAAATATTGAATGCAATATTACACCAAACACACTGCCACTGACATCGCAGAGCGGTCTATTGATAATGAATGACTTTCACTGGAATACAAAAAGTTTGACTTCCAGTGCAGCTCTGATCCTTCATCTGTGTTTGTCGAAACGTTGGTGAATAAATCGTTATGCATCAGATTTCTTTAACATAATGTCGTAGTTAAATGTTTTGATGTGTACTAGGGATAACTATTATGTTTCCATTTTTCAACAGGGATTGTAATCGGAGTTTGACTTGCGATTCTGCTTCTGTGAGGAATGTAGATTTGAAGGATGTGAGTCATAATGAGATATTTACTTTTCAATTGGGGTCACCAAAACCATTAAGCTAACTTTCTTCCCTGTAGCCAGGAGTGGCATCGAGTGTGCAGCAAAACCCATTCATGGTGCGTGAGGTAAAGTAATATCCACTTTTATAAACACAGTGTTGCTGCAATTGTAGCTCTTGTTTGTCTTGGGATAAGAGACAGGTAATTTGGCTTAATCTACCTTGCAACATTGCTCTCCAGTGACTCCTTGTGTGCAGATTGGGTGCTTGTGAGTTCTATCCCAGAAGCTTATTAGCTGGTTGTTGTAGTCCTCCAGTAATCGAGCTCACTAAAGGCTTCAGTGTTTGACGAACAGAGTTATGAGAATCAAATGGCTTGGTGACATGTGGTTGGAGGGAACATGTGAGCGCCCTTCACCATCCAGTACCTGTCCAACGAGTTGCGGAGCTGCTGACAGGACAGGGTTAGTGTGTATTGGACATGAGTAATTGAAAGGGGAGAAAAATGGGTAAAAACATAAGAAATATTAAAAGAATCCCTAAGATAAAGTGTTTGTGTAAAGATAACAGACTCAACATCTGATTGTGGTACCGGAAAAACCCCTCTGCAGCACCAGCAACAACGTGTTGTGTAATTAATTAATTAAGCTGTACTTACTTGATGGCACTCATTGTTGCCAGCACTGTTAACAGATCGATTGCTTATGTCTGTCAGCTAACTACTCACACCAGACACTTCCATTAATCTCAGTGTGTACTGTATTTATTTCCTGTGTTTTTGTTAGCCATCCGTCATTGTCCTCTGTGTATGTGTTAAGTGTGGCTGCTGATTATGTACTCTGTTTAGACTCCTAGCGGTCATTTTCACTTTGGAAAGTGATATTAGTATTGAAACATTTACTTTTATTTAATTAAAACCTTTGCATTTTTACTCACGCCAAAATGCATCGTGATTCGTGACACAGCCACTGAGTGGTTTATTATCAAACAGGTATTTGATTGATTTAAAGAATCACAATTACTCTGGCCTTGACATGAGGAACGCTTAGTATTTTTGGCTCAATACTGAAGTACTTTCTTTTATCTCCCATAAAACCTTCCTGAATGTCTAAGTAACTTTTAAAACCAATCTAAGAAAGGTATAACTAATGTCATATTAATAAAAGAAAAATCTTCTGATATCACAACAGATCAAATTTGGTTCTCATAACTGTGTTTCTTTCTTGAGGTAACCAGTTATACTGTATGCTGAATAGATTTTAGAGGACGATCAAATAAATATATTTCTTATGAGTACAATTCTGTCACTTTTAACGTGGGTTTAATATATAGTATATGGAGACAGTCTGAACAGTAATGGTATCGTTTGAGGATTTCATAAATGTTGTTATGAGCTGAACTAGAGATGTTTACAAGCAAGATCCATTAGGTGACTAATAGATTATGGACAGTCATTTTCAGATACAGTAGCTATAAAATACCCTAGAGGGCATCCATGAAATAAGGCTTTAATGAATTTCTGACATTTATTTTTATAAACACTGTGTGATTTAAAATAAAAATTGCACACTATTTAAATATTATAAATAAAAAATGTAATTTAAAGTGATGCATTTTTGTGTTTCTAAAAATAGAGTATGAGGTTGCCAAATAACATCTAGGTTATATAGTATATATATAGTAGTATATTTCATTTTTCCATGTTTGTAGAAAGCAATGTATATTGAACATCCTGAAATAATCCCAAGCTTTGAATGTTTTGAGAGCTGTGTGTAAGCTACCAAAAGTTGTGTTGTCTTAAGTTATAAGGCAAAAGCTACACTGTAAAAATGGTTCCGTAAAAAACAGTATGTAGTACTGGTAACAAATATACCAGTACTTTTTCTATATTTTTACATACATTTCCTTCAAGACAAAACAGAAAATACTTTATAAACACAATAAGTTTCTGTTAACATACAGAGCAGATATTAATCTGTAACGGACAATTACTGTGTTTCTAAAGTATTTTCTGTTATTGTCTCGAAGGAAATATCCGTAAAGTAATAGAAAAGGTACTGGAAGCAAATAACCAGTACTTTTTACTGTTTATTAACAGATATTTTTTACAGTGAATAATATTTCACAACATGTATATGGCTCTGCCAAAATGTATTTTATTAACTGAGAAAACCACTCAAGAATGAATAAATACATTTAAAAAATGAATTTCCTTGTATTGCTCAACTGGATTAATGACAGGAAGTTAATGTGCTGTGGGAGCTAATGAAAGGATAAAATGAACACAATATACAGTTGTATGCGTGCAACCAAAATAATCAAACTAAACTATACTAAACCAAGAGCTGTCATTTCCAATCTGAGTATGATGAAGCCAAATGGCTTCTCTGCAAAGTGTGTCTGGGTAATTCTCAATTAGGAATGCAGTCTAAAAGGTACACTGTGTAGAATGTTAGTGTGAAAACAGAACAACTTTCTGTTTCAGTGACCAGCTTACAAAAGCTGTAAAACATTTAGTTCATAATATTTAATGTAATACTACTGTAAATGTATCTGACTAAGTGTGTCTACTCAATAGTTAATATTTTTACAGTATTTCCTAATATTGTTCTGGTCTCATGGGCAAAACTGTGGCCATGTTTTTGCCATTTCAGTGACAAAATGTGTGAGGTATCTGATAGATTGGAGCGACAGGTGTCCTATAGCAACCAATGTGCATCTCTGTGCAATTCACCAATTAGCAGGGGTAGAATTAAAAGCAGAAGATACATATCAATTGAAGCTTTGTTAAATGTTCAACTACTGTATGTACTTTTAATTGGGATGAGAGATCATACCCAAGTTTCCTACATTATTCTTACTAGGAAGTAATAATTAAAAGTGTGCAAAATGAGGTGAATGTGAAGTTTGTCCAAACTTGGCTTGTTAGCCAGCTAAGCCAACTGCAAGCTCGTTAACTGGCTTTGCATTTTGGTACACTGCACATTTTCAGTAGATTTGGCTACTAGGATAAAATATCTAAAATTCATCAAGACACAAAATGGGCCACATACTGGTAAGTTTGTCATTTGGTTTTTGGTAGATTAGAAGTGCTTAGAATATCCAGTTGTTTCTGCTACAAGGGTGTAGGAACGGGGGGGATGGGGGAGACATGCCCCCAATGTTACAGACAGGCAATTCAGTCCCCCCAATAATAAGAACACTTTGTGGAAAATATATGGTGTGTCACCCCCAATGTCAAACTCGTTCCTACACCCTTGTCCTGCTGAATAAAGTTTCAGTAGGGTCTGCTTATCTGGTTTCCCAACGTGAAACCAAACTCTGTCAAAACAAACTCTGTCAAAACAAATTGAGGTGACTTTAGGATCATCATAAGTTACATCATGGCTTTAATCACTTAAATTGCATTGTTTGTAGATTAATTTTGTTCCTGTTTGTACGCTGGCCCTCCTTGGATATTTGAAACAGTATGGCTTTGCTGTCCCACAGCAATATATACAAACGTTGACATCAGTATCTCCTAATGAAAAACCATTGGGGGCCACTTAAAGGACTCCACACTGATCTGATTGGCCGTCGACATCACATGCTCAGTGGCGAGGACACCAAGGCCAATCCGCCAGTCGGAGTAATTGCCACCTCGACAAGTGAGACACCATTCGTTCACAATCACTTACAGCAAAAACAACATCCAACAGAAACAAAAGCGCTTTTAAGTAAAGACGCGGGTATCATTGGTGGCAACTGAGTGGGACAGGCTAAAAGTGGTTGAGCACCGAGGCTGTCGCTTCCTCCAAACCTCCGATCCATCTCTGTTCCCCTCCATTACACCCCAGACACACTGAGAGATGAGGCATCGTTACGGGAAATAAAATCTGCCATGATGGATGGAGTCGTTCCAACTGCGGGGATAAAAGTCATCCCCGGCACCAAATGAAAAAAATTAATAAAACATCAGGTGTCTCTATGGCTTATTGTTCTTTACACGCCTGGGCATCTACTTCTTCAGCCTCCTCTTAGCTATGCGCATGAAAGTGTCTTCATTATTAATCTTTTTTTTTCACAAAATATTTGATTACAGTTAAGTGCCGTTTGTCAAAGATATAGATGCAATCGTTTTTCTACTCATTCATTAGGTCATCCGCATCATTGCATATGGATAATGATGTAGGTCGTCGCCTTGTGGAAGGAAAATCAAATAGTAACACCAGAACCCTTGTAACAATTCATTATACACTTTACAGAGGGTGTGCTAGATGACATTTTCTTTCCCTACATAATAGCATTTTTGTTTTTGTGTCATAATAGGTTTTATCTGGGGGAAATAGTTCTTATTATGACAGAATCCACGTCTCAGCAGGTGAACACGACGGGGGGTTCCCGTCTCCATCTCTATTAGCACATACTGGCTCCCTCCCTGCCCTCTATGACCCTCATCTTTAGCAGCTTCCACCATTGATCGCTGCCTCTTATCTCTATTACCTACAGATTTCTCTCCTCCTGCTTTCATGGGATTTGTGTTTTGTTGCTTGTAAAAACAAATTGGACACAGTTTATCTGACCCTTTTTCAAACAGGTACATTTAAAAAAAAAAATTCTTTAAGTTTATCGTAAAGAATGAAAAGCAAAATAATTAAATTAAGAGCAAAATATTCCCAATGCTAAAACACTTATTCGTTGTAGCAAAAACTCTGCAATGTTTCCTATAATTAATTTGGGTTACATTGCAAATTTCTTGTCTCCTGAGCAAAGACTTTCAATTTTTGAGAATTATTTTTGACGTTCGGTGTAGAATTACATTGAACACGGACACCTTACCCACTTTAGTCATTATCCAAAGGGCAATTGTAGATATTTGAGCATAATACAAAAAAAATGTGAAGCAAAACCTAGAAATCTATTTTGATTTCAATGCCGTCATGAGCCTTCATATGGTGTTCAATGCAGGCCAATGTTAAATTAAACATTCTTGATATTCTTGAGCCTGATATTTCTGATTTTGTAGTTGGTCCGTTATGCAAAGGCACAACAGAAAATAAACCACTGAAATGCATTATTAAGCACAGAGAATTATAAATACAGAGAATTAAACAATATGGGCTCATTCATTTATTTAAAGTAACCAAGCCTATCACTGCCTCTTTAAATTGGAACTAGCAACATCTAGTTAAAGTCAGAGTAAGCCTGACATCACTTTGACCTGAGCTGTATCCCTTCTAACTATGACAGACTTGGTAAGTTAACATTGTTACAAGAACAGGGTGCAGCCTTCCAATTTCAAAACAGAGTGACACCATGGCTTGGCCAATAGAAATGCAGCATTTTCAAGAAGCCCTCTCTATCCACCCAAAATACAGTGTAGTAAAAATATTATGTGAAACATTATCATTCCACTATGACCTCATATTATTATAGGCATTTTCTGATATTACAATGCAAAAATGTTACATGTAACCCCTTTAAATAATGAAAATATTATTCAAATACACTACGAGCAACTTTGAATTTCTATGAACATTATTCGAGGCTGCATTTGATTGTATTTTAGATCATGGGCCAGCATAAAACAATTTCTAACAGTATTCATTTTCCAATGCATTGTTTCCTACCCGACAGGCATGATCCTGGTGAATAGCTCTAGAAAAAACCGCCCCAGATGACTCAAAGTAGTCGGGTATTAAAATAATAAAATTACAGTGGTCCAATGGTCGGCCTGGGGGAATAATGACAAGCAGGCCAAATCTGACTAGCAGGAAAATGACGTTAAGGGTCACAGTCGGCACCAAGGTCATTACCATCATTTAAACAAAACTACATCACACCGCCACCCATTTCACAAACCAATCTAGAGAGTTGAAAGATAACGGTTGAGGACATTCTCCTGTCTTTCCATGAGGCAGTTCAACCTTTCAATACAGAATCGATTGGAGAGATAAAGAATGATTATTCATTTGTCAAAAATCGACAAGACAAAGATAAGATGGGGTCCTGGACAACAATGTGGCGATACAGAAGAAGTGAGATAATCTATCCAGTAAAGCCTTGCCTTGTGGGCTTCTCTTTCTCTCTGACTTGTATTAATGGCCTTATCTGTCATGAGTTCCACAGCGCAGCACTATCTGCTAGTTTGGTGGCTTTCCTCAGTGACAGTGTGAGTCCCGCAGGTACAATGTAGTGTTGCGGACGAGCCAACCACTGTGGCCTTATCTTTGGTAAGGGAACTGAGACAAGGAAAGAAGGAAATGATTCACATTGTGATCTGACAGTAGGAGGGAACATGCAGTGTTAGCCTATTCTTTCTGTTACCCGGTCTCAGCTGACCTGATGTGTGACAAGATTGAGGGAATTGTAGCATCCTTGTCTTGTAGGACATACGAGCATCTTCCTCTACTTGTGTTCCTCACAAAGGTGACTTTTCTAAGGCCCGGGATCAACCGTGTCAATGGAACTTGACTGAAGCAATGGCATTGCCGCGGAAACATGCCAGGTACAAATCACAAATCTCATCAATGCTCCAGTGTTACCCCTTTTCGACCAAAGAAGGAACTGGAAAAGATTGGTTCCGGTGCCTATCTTGAACCAGTTTTCCGTGTTCCGACAGCCAAAGAACCGGCTCTCGGCCAGGGAAACTGGTTCCAGAGCGGCACCGTCTCTTTGCTGGTCTAGAAAATTCTTTTATCAAGTTTTGCTTACGTCAGGGCCTGGGGGCGGGGTTATTGTGAAAGATTGAAGAAAGATTCTTCTGATCCCAATATAGCGATCGCAAAGCCAGGAGAAACATTTGCAGAAAGACGATGTAGTCCGCCATTGTAGTTGCTATGCTTGAAGTTAGAGCTAGCATTTCTGGGAAAGCTACTATGTATGGCGACGTACACAGCGCTGTAACGACCTTGTTCTCTGGACTCTCTAGTATGGGGAAAAACAAACAAGTCCTGGGAAGGTTCGCAAGTTGAATTCATCTATGCTATTGCTTACATTAGCAAATCCTGATATTGGATCTTCTTGCGATTCCACCATTGATTTTGTCCATAAGAGATTGTTGATCTTTTAGGCTTACCTCGCCTGCATTTTGCAAATCGTATCTCGGCAGGACAAAGTAACGTTTCTCAAAATATTTGCATACATTTACTCACTATTTGTGTGTGGGGGGGAGGTAAAAATATAGGCATATAAATGTCTCATTGCCCTAGAGATATTTATCAAAATGCAGAATCTTTGTAAGCCCATGAAACAGAGACCTTATTTGAAGTTAATATAGAAATCCTTAATGGCAGAAAGGAATGGTGAAATAGCACAATGAACCAATACATCATCTGATGCTGCTATGTTTTACGAGGATTAAGACAATTTTTCTGCTCATACTGTAACTAATTTTCAATATTTTGAGTTACAATCTGTGTACAGTGCAACCATACAGTATGTAATGATTGTATGGATGTCAACCCCAAAACACTGTGTGTTTATGTAATCTGCATTATTTGAAAGCAACTCTGAATAACTCTAACTACTATACGTTAGCTGGGCTACATTACCAGCTCATATGAACTCAAATAAGCATTAGCAGTGAGGCAAAGACAACAAATAATCAAAATATGACAGTAACGATATTATGGACCTGTAACAACACATTGCATATTTAACAGAATGATAGTGATTCCCCTGAACGCTCACTGCATCTATACGGCTGGGAATGGAAGGATGCAGAGGGAATATTTATCTTTCACAACTCCACAGAAAAAGGATATCATAAACAAAATGAGTGAAAACACCATTGTCAATTGCAAGAACATACAGGTACAATTATTTGAGTTTACAAGATAGTGATAAAACAAAGAACATTTTTCAAAGTGTTGTGAATTGCCAGCGTGCATGCCGAAGCGTGGTATTCCGGGACACTCAGTTAGGTGTCAGGATGTTACACCCATCTGAACTGTCTTGAGGCTTTAACTCACTCAGAGGAGTTCTTCAAGGCACTGGTTAATCACATGCCTGAATAAGTGTTTATAGCCCTGATGAATGACCTTCTTCTGCCTGGGGAGTACACTTGCCAAGGCATGAAACTCTTCCAGGATGTCATGTCCATATTCTCCATTGGGAATCCAACAGGTTGTCCCAGTTCACACAGACAGGCAGGGTTGGAAGGTAAGCTAACAGTTAGGCAGGAAGCCAAAAGGTTGCTAAATCAAACACTCGAGCCAATCTGTTCATCTGCTTTTTGGCAAGGCAGTTAACCCTAATGGCCCACTGGGTTTCCAATATGGCAGCTCCCTGCACCTCCACAATTTGACAAGGGTAGAATAAAAGTTAAAATAATTTTGAATATCCTTGAGTAGTAGTTGTTTATCAGATTATCAAGATTTTTCTGCATGGCTACATAAAATTATTGTCTATTGGTAAAGCAGTCTCAAGCACTGATTTAAAGAACGGAGTTTTGGTAGTTTAATTAAACTAACTGGTTATATCCTGTGCTATAGTATGTGAAATGCTCTACAAGTCTTAAGCAAGCATGATATTCAACATTATACGTGACAGTTGTTAAATGTAAAACTGTAGAATTGTGTAGAGTGAAGAATAATAATACATTTATAGTGAAAGTATTATCTCCAATCAATTTGGTCTGCCCATTCAAGACTGACACATATTTCAAAGCCACCACAATTGAGTAAGTAACTAGCTTCAGTGCCACAAAATGACTCAGTGAGTCAGAAGCTGTTTCCACTCACAATAAAGATTGAACAAGGTACCCCGATGAGTTCTGAGTGCTATTAAACACAAAAGTTATTTTATTTTATGGAAAGAAATGCTAAGACCAATTAGGGAGTTTGGGTTGTCAGGCGTGGCTCTGGGATTTTGCAATATTACTGTATTCAAGCACATACTGTATATAAGCACATACTGTACTGTATTTAAACACATTCTGTACTGTATTTAAGCAAACACCGTACTGTATTTAAGCACATACTGTACTGTATTTAAAGTGATGGTTGGAGTAATAGAACCCTAAGGTCTTTTTCACCTTAACCTCGAGCCTAACGACCCCTCATAAGCTTTTTTCCCTTGTAATAACTTTGGTTGAGTTAGCACTATCAGCCGAAAGGCTTAGTGCAGGCGCTAATGGAACCAATGGTGTATCTCGTAAATAACCCCACTAATAATGCCCGGAATGGTACCAAACTTCTACAGTAGTACAAATAGGTTCTGTACTTATAAAATGAGGCATTGAAAAGTTTGTAAGTACACCAGAAGTATATTTAAATAACACTTGCCTGATGGCTGCTACTCTCGGCTGCTGGGCAATACATGTTGTGCTCTGTGCGAGATACACCCTTGGTTCCATTAGCACCTGCACTAAGCCATTCGGCTGATAGCGCTAACTCAAACAATGTTATAACATGGGAAAAAAGCTTATTGTTTGGCTCAAGGGCAATGTGCAATGGACCTTAGGGTTATATTACACTGAACCATCACTTTAAGTTCATACTGTATTTAAGCACATACAGTACTTCTCAAGCATATGATCTGTTGGCTCTTGAGTTCTACTTCTCAAGGTTGAACAATTAAGGATATCCCTGTACTTACTCTAAACTGCAATGGATAAGAGTGTCTGCTAAATTACTAAAATATAATGTAAATATAACTGCACCACATATTCCAGTAAAGTCCAGCCATTGTGAATATTGAATGACACCCTATAGGGTATACTGGGTGACGCTAAAATCCCATTTAACCAAACCAACATTAAACATATTACATGTGATATCGCAACGGGGACTGCAAAGACGTGAAAAACAATAATTTACTACATTTGTGTTGTTAATCAAAAACTCTTTCACGTATTGAAGTTGCCTCATTTCATACCGACTTGCCTCAGTTCCCATGGGATCAAACACTGTCTGTTGTAATTGCAGACAAGCCAAAACTGAACTACATGCACCTCTTCTAATCAGCACACTAGAATGTCAGAAGAGGAGATGACATGTGTCTTCAGTCACTCAAATGAATCCACACAGGTCCACTTAGAGCCTCTCAACTTAAGTCGCCCAGTACCTTTTCCCACTGTGGTCTCCCTGACTCTTCCATCCATTCAACCTTTTTCACCAATTCTTCTCCTCTCCCAGTCGCTCATGTCCAGTTCCCCCTGACCCTGCCTTGTCGGCAACTCCTCTGCTGGTGCAGGGTGGTCGAGGGCGCTCACAAGCTCACTTAAAGCACATGTTGCTGAGCTGTCCAGTTCTAGAACACTGCTCACTCGACACAGAAGCCTGTAATCAGTCTTAAAGAAATGCCCAGAAGTCTTTAATTGAAGAAGGGTTACTCATTCACCAACTATACCACTGCGATTAAACTCACAGGTGCCCAATCTGCACACAAGGAGTCGCAGTATATTCATGTTGCAAGGTACATTAGTCCAACCGTTCTACTCCCCCGAGCAATGTGGTTCCAGTTCGCCCTGTCCTGGGGCACCGAACATATAAAATACCATGATCAGTATCATCAAGCCATTATAATGTACAGTAGTTGTCCTACGACACAGCGACATAGCCCACTACGCCACGCTAAGGTCAACCACCCACCTTTTAAGAAACCCTGCCTACACAGGATGGCAGATGTACAATAACCCATTTTCCAGGTCCTGAAAACCCTCTAAGATCAAACAAATTCATTCTGAACATCAAACACCATCAATGATGCATGGATGTGACCTTGAAGACTTTGGACATGAGAGCAGTACCAGTGATGATCTACCCAGATATTGAGATCTTGAAATGTCACTGGGATTGGAACAGGGACAAATCAGTAATCACACTCAGTCTCTTTTGATTCGACCTCTTTCAAACTTTGGATGTCTTTAAAAATTTGAATGTATTATTCATTACGTTTAAATTAGACTCTGATATTTCCAACAGGTCAATATTAATCAGTGTATGCTAGTTCATTTGGACACCAGGGAGATGTTGCTGATATAGCTCAGATAGTGCCTGTGTTTTTGATGACACTGGATGGAGCTGAGACTCTGAGTCCTCTACTCACGATGGTTCAGTCCCCAGTCTGCATCTCACTGCCTAGCACTCCTAATGAGTCAACGCTCTTCCCACTAAACATACTGTCCACCACACATTCACAGGTCACTCTGCCCCCACACACGGTACTCAGGGCTACATGCTGCTCCTGTAATTACTCATAGACTCATTTGTGCATATTCACACAAAACATGCAGTCACACACGAACACACACACATATACCAGAAGCGGTGCAGTGTGTTCCTTAAGCCCGTGGCACATCTAATATAGCACATCATGCTGTGTGACTGACAACTCCAAGGACCAGTAGGGCAGGGCCATTAAATTACAAAGCTGTGAAGAGCTACAAGAACTGAAAAGAGTTAAAAGAACTGAAAAGGCGTTAATGTGTTGGTTTCACTTTATTTGGATAGTCAAAATGACCATCTGTAGATGCTCTACAGGTATTCACATTATAAAACACTACTAAAAAACATAGTTAATGTTTTCTAAGGTTAAGGTTAGGGTTAGGGTTTGAATTAGGGTTAGGCTAAGGGTTGGGGAAATGGTTAAGTTTAGGGATTGGATGAGGTTTAAGGTTAGGGTAAGTGTTAGTAGATGGGTAACTGAAATGTTATTGAAATGTTATTGAGATTTTGTAGATTGTTATTGATACACTCTAAAGCATCTACAGATTATCCAAATAAAGTGTTACCAATGTGTTAAATTGATAAACCTGAAAGGTATTATATGTAGTTATAATCACAAACAGTTTGCAGTTTCTGTTCTTCCGTTACAGTTTTTTCTTGATTGCTTTGACCTGCTTAAAGAAACTGGGATCCACTTGGTTTTCATTATCACTGTCTCAGCAGAGCAGAAGACACCTCTTGTAAATGTGTTAACCCTTTCTCATTGGATTGACACATTTCCCCACCCTTTTGCAGAACAGTTAACATGGATGTCATTCAAGCAGTAAAAACTCCATTGTTTTAGCTTTGGTAACCAAACAGAAATCATCTGTTCCTAACTATTAGAAACTACCTACATCAGTATGAAATCAATGAAGCAACTATTTGACACTCCTTCACACAAATCTTCAATTAGCAATCAGTGTGCAGGGCGCAGATGGCTCAGTGGGTAGGGAGTCAGACTTGTAGTCAGAAGGTTGCCAGTTCGATTCCCGACTGAGCTAACTGTCGTTGTGTCCTTGGGCAAGACACTTTACCCTAATTGCTCCCAGGTCGTTGCTGTAAATAAGAAATTGTTCTTAGTCAACTTACCTGGTTAAATAAAGGTTAAATAAAAATAAAAAAAGGCCTTAAAATGTGCAGCGTCTGTTTTGTTCTTTGCAAACACGGATGGAAGAGGTTTAAGGCAGATGAGAGTGAGAGGAAGAGGTAGAGGGGTCAGAGGAAGAGGAGTCAGAGTGTGATGTGGAGGTATAGTTGGAAGGGCTCAGGTTTCTGATGAAACTCAGGCAACTTTAATTGATCAATCATGGCATTTCACTTACAGAGGCTGGACTGAGTCCAACCTTTTCTAACAGAAAAACGTTTGCATCCATTGTCTGAATTTTCTGACAGCAAAACAGGTAATGTATACAGTATATACAGAAATATCTTCGGTAACACTTTATTTGAGTAGTCTGTAGATGCTTTACAGACTATAAAAACAATCTAAACACTATCAACAATGGTCTACAGACTATCAATAACAACTACTAAACCTAACCCTAACGTAAACCCCATCCTATCTCTAAACTTAACCTTTTTACTTACTCTTAAGCTAAACCTAATTCTAAACAAAACCCTAAACTTAACCTTAGCAAGTATTCACTACGCTTTTAAATCTGTTCTTAAAGTATAAATATCTGTAGATGATCTACAAATACTCATTTTGACTATCCAAATAAAGTATAAACCATGTCTTTAGTGATATACTTCATGTAATTGTTCCCTCATTCCTATTACATGTATTCTTTATAAAATCCAAAGGCTACAATTATCTCGTGGTAGAGTAAGAATTTTTTGTGCTGAGCAGGAGGCTGCTGTTTTGAACATGGTTGTGGCAAACAATTTCATAAGGCTGTGTGAAATCAGGACAGCAGTGATTGCAGGTCAAGGTATGTTTAGGAACATCAACAACGTGAGCGTGACCACCATTGGCCGCATCCTAAGACTGAACCATGTGGTCATGAAGCAGCTCTATACAGTTCCTTTTCAAAGGAACTCTGCCGGCTTCAATCTCTGTAAAGTGAGGCAACGTGGAAGGAACCTCATTAGGAAAAAAATAAAAGGTGTGTGGAAATGATGCATGTGCATTGATGACAATATCCTGTCCTTATATTAAAAGCTGATCCCACGCTGAAAAAAATAAAAAACATGTGTACATGGTGTACATGGTGGCCCTGTACACCATTGGGTACAGGGCCACTAGCATAGTTCCAGGACAGAGGGGCACCAACATAACCATGTGTGCTGCCAACCCTAAATGACGGTGTCCTATTCCATATCCCCACTATTGGCCCCTACAACACTGAGCGCCTCATAACGTTCCTGGATGATCTTCATGACAGGCTGATCCCACCTGAGGAGAGAGGGCTTTTGGGGCCTGGCATGCCACTCTTCATCATTATCAATGTGGCGTTCCACCACCCTCGCCTTGTCAATGAGTGGATTGCAGTACACCCTCGATGATGATGCAGTTCCTTACAGCATATTCCCCGTTTTTGAATCCCATAGAGGAGTTCTTCAGTGCTTGGAGGTGGAAGGTTTATGATCACCTATGAGCATATCTATGCCCTTGCTGAATGCAATGACTGCTGCTGCCCAAGAAATAGGTTCAGAGAAATGTCAAGGTTGGATAAGGCATTCAAGGAGATTTTCCCTCATTGCGTTGAAAGAGAGGATATTGAATGTGATGTGGATGAGGCCATGTGGGTATCAATAGTGGATATTTCTTATACGCTACAGTAATAGATGTTTATACTTTACTGTAATAGATTTTATTCATATTTTCTTAATTTATTAGACTCTAATATTTTATTTAGGTTTACATGTATTTTGTGTAATATTCAGCCACACACAGTTTGAAAATCACAATCAATGGAATCAATAAAATTCCCTTCAAAGCATTTCTGATTCTGAATCCAATTATTTTCAAGAAGGCCAATTTGACAACAACTGGCATTTGAGCTACAGTACATACAGTAATAGGCTACAATGACAAGTAATGGTGCATTGATTCACTTTGAGTGCTGTATTTTGTATTTTGTTGTCAACTGTGTAATGGTTGATTGAAAGAGCTCATACACTTGTGTGCACATTGTGTTGTTTGAAGGCAAAGTTTGCTATTGTTGCATATTTTAGATGTTTTGGCACAGTTATGTACCATTTTGACCATGAGTGCCACCGTTTCGGCCTGTGTGTTAACTGTTTTACAAATGTGGAGTTTGAGTTGACTGCTGCATCAAAGCAATCAAGAAACACTGTAACCTATATTTCTCCCCATAGAATTGAATATTTAAAGCATAATATTTGCAAAGTGCTTTATTGTAAGTGGAGAATGAATTAAGGACTTTATGCACTGTTTATACAGTAAACAACATGCAGTTACAAATGAATGCATTTATGTAATGTAATTTACCTAAAGTGACAACGAGTCCACAATGTGTTTACAGTATGTGACCCCAGTATGAATCAAACCCGGATCTCTGGTGTTGAAAGGGACATGCATTTAAAAACTAGGACACAAAATAAATTACAATATACAGGAAAATACAGTAAGATAATATGCATGATTTAGTCAATCTAATGTATTTATATAATTCCCTATTCATATTAGCTATTGTCAGAATGTGTACTGCACTGTATAATACAGGTACCCAGTCTAAAATACCAAATAAACTCTTGAAGCTCAGTTGCTAGGAAAAACTAGCTGGAAAGCCAATGAGCTACAGTAGGAAGAAGCCTAGGGAGGAACAGGGCTCCAAAAGGCGGCCATTAATTTTCTGTACGTGCTCCGTGGAGAGAAGAACACTTGACATTTTAAGGCCAAATTGTTCATCAAGTTATTGAAAAGCGCAGATATGAAAAAAGACCTGCTCAAGAGTAAATGTAAATGTCAGTTGGCGTTTCATAACCGAGCGTTCAAATTAACCAGCGTTGTTGTAGATGGTGCGAAAAGTCAGATCCTCTGCAAAAGGTCAGAACCAGTGGGCTTTTCATAGGTAAGTGTTAAGAGGTGTAATGTGCCTAATGAGAAAAAGGTATAACGTACTATAATTTACAATCTTGAAACATGTACATCCATTTTTTTTATTGGTCAAAGTGATGGTTAAAACAACTAAATGAAAATAGTGTATCATAATGTTGTGTGTTAATTACTAAATCAATGTTGTCAATGTACTTCACTGCATACATATTTTGGATAAATTATTGTGCGGTAAACAATGCCTTAAACACAAATGCCTTAAATACAACACTTGCTGTGTTACCAGTTTGATGTATTGTACTACAGGTTTTGAAATGTCACTACATGCTTCAAAAAAGCAAATAAAAACAAATACTAAAATATTCCTGAACATCAATTCAATTCAAAGAAAGGAAAGAGGTACGTTGTTTTTAAACTGTATGGGCTGGCTCAATTTTCAATAGACCAGGTACAAGTGCAAAAACGCAAGATTCTCTATTTAGGGGGGAATTAAGACATTTTCTGACATCCTCTTTACCAAAAGTCTTTAATATGTGCTGCCTTTTTATACACATGTTCCAGGGCTGGATTTCCCAAAAGCTTTGAAGTTAATGTACCCCTTGTGTCTCTCACGTCAATCCAGTTGCAGGACAGTGAACAAAGGTAAATATCAATAATTGGCGATCGATCTTCTGCGCATGAAAGAACATTTGTCAAACCAAGCACGTTGCTCAGTGTGGGTCTTGGTCATTCACAGCAACAAAGCCTCCATTAGTTACCAGGGGAGCAGGACGATTAGTGAAGATATTACACGTCCACTTTCCCACTCGTGTCTCTGTGTGTCCACCGCTCTCTCACTGGCAGACTGGGGATGTAGACACCTGCAAAACTCCCACCTCCCTCAAGCTCCCGGAGGAGCGCGCTCTCATCCATCAGGCTTGTCATCCGTCGCTCCGGGTATGACGGCAAGGCTGCGTGGGACTCGGCTCATTTCCCTGCTCTGATTATCCCAGCATGCTCGGCAGGAACGGCCCCTGTGGCCAAGGCCTACCCCCTCTTTCCATCCTCCTACTTCATCTCCTCTCAGTCTCTATCGTCTCCTCTGCCTTCGCTGAACTCCCCCCCTGTTCCCTCCTCAAGCGGACCTAATACATCCTCCCTTTCTGGATGAAACCGGATATGGATACACTTTGGGACCTCGAGGGGAGGGATGAGCAATTACAGTCACCTCTGCATGGCTGCTAGCATCGCAAAGTGCTCGCGAAGCCAAGATGAGACGTGCATTTAACTACCTTTGTGGTCTGACCTTTGCCGTTTAAAATTGCCTATCAATCATATAACATGACAAAATAGGTTCCATCAACATCCCTATGGTCAGTTATGTGCAATATGTCAATGTAAAGATTTCCATGAGAAAAATAAATTGCTTCTCAGCAACAATGTCACGTTTCTTTCCGGAACTATTGATTGTGAACTGGAGATGTTGCGTGTTTAGTAGAGCCCCACAGCTGTTAGATTGTGAAGGCTGTTCCCCATGATTCAAGCCCGGCAAACAGGGTCCCTCCAGGCACCTCCAATACGGCTCCAGTCACACAAAGCAATATACATTGTTTGAGAAGTAAGCTCCCAGGCATGAACTGGCCTACTTTCACCCATTGTGCCAAAACAAACCAGATCTGTCTCACTATACCAAAACACACATCTTCCACCTTAGCCTCACTCCCTGCCAGCCTGACCAGATTACCACAGCCCTCAGAAAATCTGAGAGGAATGGAGCTTTAGAGCCTGTCCAACATTGCTCCTGTCTCTGACTGCACATGCAGAATGACTTTCTTTCACCAGACCAGTCATGACCCTGTCTCTGAGGCCAGGAACAGAACAGATGCGCGGAGGCGTATGCGTTGCCCTGGTAGTCCATTCGTTTCCATAAAGTGCAACCTGAACTGCTGCAACTCAAGAGTCACATTGAAGCCTATTGAAATGAATAGACAGGCGCACCACATTTGCTCTGTTGACGGCATTCATGCCTTCCACACCCACTAGCACAGCAGGCACTGTTGGACATTTAGAGCAGTTTGAAATGATGCATGGAGTCTGCAGCCCAGATAAGCATTTATGGGTACCATTCAGCAAAGCATTGAATTGCCATCTGTAACCATTCACTGGCAGTGTCTTACAGTCGCAATCATATATTATCTCAGCTGAAGGAGGCAAAAGAAGGTGTCAAATCTAATGGCAGACATAAAACATGAAGCGTTAAAGACTTCAAATGCTACCCAAATGTAGGTGGACCAAGCCATTCTGCATGTCCCGTTATCAAGACAGTGCCAGGAAAAGCCCGTCAGACATTAAAGGGCAGGAAAGCTTCGCAGACATTAAACATACTGCTTTGGCCTAGTTTTTTGGCAGCTCATTAAGAAATGCCAGTGGCCATGACTGAAGCTAAACATGAGTTGGTCTGGCGGTGTGGTTTGATACGGGTGTCTCATGCGTGCTTGTATTCGGTAAGTGCCTGTACATTCAATACGCCAAAAGAATTAGAGTCACACATTCTCCTTTAAAGATCTTTTGTTCTGGCATTTTAAGGGTTTATTAGACAGGACAGCGGGGAAATTTCTGCCGGAAAAACAGTGGGTCAGATTGGAAACTCGTGCTGTACTAATACACATGATCTGGAGACTGCTTGGAGTGTGTAACCACCCAGGCCCATGTCCCTAACCTTCTAAATACCTTGAAACTGGAATTACAATAGCCTAAGCTAGCTTGTGGACAAACCAGAGACTTTGAAATTATCTTCCAAGGCCAAGTGAACTGAGATAAACTCTTGGATAAGTTTTTATGTGTCTACATGCATTTTGAAGGTTTGTGGTGAATTTATACATTTCTACATCTAAATAATTTACTTTGAATGCAGATCCCAACATGCCATCAACTAGATCGCTATTCAGACTCATTTCTATAATCTGAAAATGTCCCTAAACATTAAGTATTTCTAGCCGCTAGTTGTAAAAGTGGCGCTATTGTGCCTAAAAAGGTCCTTGAAAATTGTCATGTCATGTCTTCATGTTCTGTCTCATTATTTGTGCCCCATGTCATCACAACCACATGATTTAAAATTTAAATTGCATGGATAACTGAGGTACAAGAGCTATTCTACTAAGAGTTTATGCACATATAAACAGCATATTACATATCCAGGCCAAAATGTAAAGTTTACATTTTTTTTTATTATTTCAAAAGTTTCAGACTGCATTTTTACGTGTTGTCAGCTATAGTAGCTACATCAATAACATAATGTTTAGTTATTTTTAAAAATATATGTAAAGATTAGTTCTATGCAAAATGCTTCACAATTTCCTCTCAAAATCAGTGTCAGAAATTTTGCACAAATTATTATACATCTCAAAGGTTAAGTTCCTTTTGAGTGGTCAAGGGCTAAAGTTTGGGAAATGGCTGGTTTTGCTTACTGGAACTCTGGGGTTGAACCTACAAGCTTTCGATCTTGTGATTCTCCATCACACCATTAAAACAAATAAAAATGTGAAACTTTATTTTCCAATGAAGCAATCCTTACTGAAAGCAAAATGATGCAAGTAGCTTAATTTCATCTGACATACATGGATTTCTATTTAGTCTACTCTTTGAAAATGTTTTTAAGTGGGCTAACTGAAATTACTCATTTTGATGGGCAGGAGAGAATGACATGTTGGGGACCAGAGATAAAATATGTGGTAATTGCCATGTGAGAGAGTGTATGGCCATGCACAAGCTGTGTTAAGAGTACTTGGCTCCACAGACCTGTTCCCGTAAAACATGTGTGGGTAAATCATCCACAACCGACAAGTATTACACACAATCCCTCCCCAGGCTCTGTCATTGATCAGGCACTGGATGCAGTCTATACATTGGGCCCCACCTACATTGACCCAGAATTGATATATATTCAATAATCTGTCATACATTAAGAGTCCCATTTTGCAAGCCTTTTACTTGGCTGTCCAACATTAACCTTTTAACCTATTATTACTGTTGCATCAGTGAAACCGGCAAATTCTTGCAGGTCTACTAGTTTTAAGAAACTACAGTCATGACTTAATATAATATTAAAGTACATTATAGGCCTATCCTGATTCCTGCATTGAAAGTATCTATCCTGACCAAACATTTTAGTCATACCTCCTCTGGAGGAATGCGGTTTGAATGCAAACATGGCTCCCAGCAGAAAACGTTGTCATTGGATTTTACATTTCAAAAACCCTCCCCACAAAGCCTATTACTGCTATATGTTACATTTGTTACAGTTTTGAGTTGGACACATTTTCATGGGAGTTGAACTACATGCCAGTTTGCATCATTGCAGAAAATGAAAGAAAAGCTGGAGGAAACTAGTTTTGCCAAAGGCGTGTTTATACTAAACCGGCGTACTTCAACATATTTTCATTACGTTTTAATCAGCATTTTCCTGGCCTTCCTCACTTCATTTTAAATCTACAACACTAATCATAGTGATCCCCATTGGAGCTCTGCCCAAGCAAGGCATTTGATTTGTTGGGCGATTTGCTAGGCGTAACTGATTTACACAAGTTTCCCAATATTATTTAGCATATCATTTATTTCATGGATATCGATTTGTTTTTGACAAGTACAGTCCCTGTCCCAATTCCTGTTTTGCTAGCAAAAGCAACTGTCAATCCTACCCCAAGGATCTATAAATAAAGATTTTAGTTTGAGCAACATTTCAAAATGCAATAGCAGGGAACAGTTTTTAAACCAACTGCTGTGACAGTTGAAAAGCGGTTTGCGAGTTTCTGTGGGTATTACACTTATTTCTCAACTCTCAATTTACAACCAAAGTAGACTGGAACATCAGAACATTCAGTTACAGTGTTCTGGCAAAAAGGATTTTGTGGGGACACCATAACGGTAAATCAAAATACTTCAAACAACATGCAGAGAAAACTATACGCAATTACATTGTTTCCAAGTGAGAAAATTTCCTTGAAAACCGGCAGTATTCAAATAGTGTTGTATTTTGATGTATACACTGTGTTGCCATGGCTACAATCACTGAATGACGTAAAACATTAAGCATAACTTTACTATCAATAAATTGTGGGTACACAGTGCACTGTTCAGTTTGTTTTTTGCATGAACCAAAAATACATAGGCAACTGACAGGAGCTTCTTAAGAATATTGTCAATCAGATAAACCTTCCTGATTGTTACGCTAGTAAGGTTTTTAAGGACATTACATTTACAATAAGGTTAATCAATTACACATACAACCACCAGCTTATCATATTTAGAAATCTAAAATAGATAATGAGATTTCAGAATCACCTTCCAAAGATTAAGATTACACGCCCCAACTGAAAAAGTATATGTGAATTTTGTCTCCATAATATTGAATTCAAAACATATTCAATGCACTGTGAATTAAATACACTTATTGCTGAACTTTTTCATGGAACAGCGAGTCAGCGCCAAGCCAGCAGGAGAAAAAGTCAGTCTGGAGCCCTGAGAAATCCTAATAACTGTAAAAGACTGTGTCATAGATACCTGGATTGTCTAAAAAGGGAACATCTCCAGGTTTGCAATATGGCAAGGCATAAGGCTGGGGCAATATCAAGCCTGTTACCCACCTAACAGAACAGGTCATTGGAATCATGTCACTCTACTGACCCCTGGTCTGTTTTCTATTTTACACTGGCTCCCCATCAGCTGGCACTTGCTACCAGTGTTGGGTAAAGCTACTTTTCAGTTACCTTCCAGTTACATTTCATTTACTTGTTGAGTTTAACAAAAGTTTTGGGAAGTCCCTAATTAAGACAAAATGATCAGATATATGGAGTTCATATCTTAACACTAACCTATAAAACAAATAGAAAGAGTAAAAAAAAATCAATCATGGTCACCTGTAAGATTTTCCATTATCATTTACCTGATTTTGTCTTAATTAGGGAGTTCCCAAAACTTGTGAACTTAATAAGTAACTGGAATGTAACTTTACCCAACACTGCTTGCAACCAAATCAGAACTGACACTTCAAAGATACCACTGCTGAACTAGAATATAAAGATCAATGTAACATTAAAATACTGTATGTGTCAATAGGGATAATCCACTGAAAGCCACCAATTCATTGGATTTACATTGTTAAAAAATATGTGTTTTAATCAGTTGGTACATTTGTACTTTGATGCATGTACTTTTATATATTATGTGAAGATGTGTTGTACATAAATATGCACTACCCTACTATGTGTAGTGTAGTTAATAGTGTTAAAAGCGTTCTGAAATGCAATATTATGAATACTATGGCATGTTACTACACAATTTAATTCACAGATGGTCCACTTAGAAGTGAAATTATGCTGAACATTTGAATTTTACTCTCTGATGGAAGAACATCTGTCAGGTTTTCGAGGAGTGACTGCAATTTACACTTTCAATTCAAACTAGCTACAGATGGAGCCTCTGCGTCACGACTGCCAGTTCTCGTATTTTGGTTGCGGCATTCCAATGATGCCCAGGGGTCCAACATGGGATGTCACAAATTGGTACAGGACCGCCTGGGGAGGATTGATAAAGGTTTGACAGGGGTAACTTGTCCCATCGCTGTTGGGGTACAATTGTCCTGCCTGTGATTTCAATCGTGTTATAATCGAAGAATGTCTGGCCTCCTGTGTTTGTCTCAACTGAAGGCTTCCATGTTCAATGAGCAGTGTGATAAGACACGTGCATTAAGACATGATATGAGAGATTTTCAACTTTTCCACAAATGTGGAAGAGTTGCTGACAAGACAAGTGGAACTAGACATGACTAACTGGAAGGGAATACAAGTATGGATAAAATAATACAATTTTGATCATCCTCATTTAAATGTCATAACTACAATGTAAAATTAAATTAAATAAAAATACACATTTAAGTCATTCATTATGTTATAGTTTATTTATACTGTACCTATAAATTGAGAATATTGTCAATCATATGTATTACCTAACATAATAACATGTTATATATTTATCTGCTGCAAATAGCTGGAAAACGTTTGGGGGTGGTATTGATGTCATAAACCAGCTGACAGAATAGCGACAGTGTTCTTCTTAGACAGTCCGATTTAATTTGTATTTTTTTGTTCCGACCTCTAAACAAGTGTGTAGTTTGCCAGTCGACATTCAGAGATGCCTCGGAGGATGCACCTGTTGAAGCCACCTGGGCCTGTGCAGTGCCTGCTGTATACTCCACTACAGGCACAATACAAAAATTCACACAAATAATCCAAACACAGAAGACATTGTGCAATGCATCGTGACAGACACACACACCTGATCAGACCTGCCAGCTCCAACTTCCACAAACAGACTTTAATCTAAGACAGTTTGAACACAGACACACACATAAACCTACACAGATTTGCCATACTTTATTTGAAAGCACAAATCACATTACAGTCAAACGGATTCACAGAATTCTAATTTCATGGATATCCAGACATGGATGTGTACAGCAAACACCTTCTTTTCCTGACCGCCAAGCTGCTCACGAGCACTGGCACAGTACCATAACTCACTAGTTGCTTGGTGTTACACAAGCCTGCAATCCGATTGCAACATACTGTTAGCATGTAAGCCTTATATTAAAAGACACAGCTAAGATTGATTACCTTTTTGGAATAATCCTAAAGTTATTTGTTAGGTTTTGTTGTTCTTTAACAACAAATGGCAAGGAACAAATATTGATGTTGATTATGCATAAAAAATACAGTTACAGTGCCTTGCGAAAGTATTCGGCCCCGTTGAAAATTTCGACCTTTTTCGACCTTTTGCCACATTTCAGGCTTCAAATATAAAGATATAAAACTGTAATTTTTTGTGAAGAAGCAACAACAAGTGGGACACAATCATGAAGTGGAACAAAATTTATTGGATAGTTCAAACTTTTTTTAACAAATGAAAAACTGACAAATTGGGCGAGCAAAATTATTCGGCCCCCTTAAATTAATACTTTGTAGCGCCACCTTTTGCTGCGATTACAGCTGTAAGTTGCTTGGGGTATGTCTCTATCAGTTTTGCATATCGAGAGACTTAAATTTTTGCCCATTCCTCCTTGCAAAACAGCTTGAGCTCAGTGAGGTTGGATGGAGAGCGTTTGTGAACAGCAGTTTTCAGTTCTTTCCACAGATTCTCGATTGGATTCAGGTCTGGACTTTGACTTGGCCATTCTAACACCTGGATATGTTTATTTGTGAACCATTCCATTGTAGATTTTGCTTCATGTTTTGGATCATTGTCTTGTTGGAAGACAAATCTCCGTTCCAGTCTCAGGTCTTTTGCAGACTCCATCAGGTTTTCTTTCAGAATTATCCTGTATTTGGCTCCATCCATCTTCCCATCAATTTTAGCCATCTTCCAATTTCTTAATTTGCGATCATTTTAGATTCAAAATAATGAACTAAATTCATCATGGCATGTGCAAATGTTTGTGCACCCTTTTTGAACATTCTTAAAATTTTCCAAGAAAAGAAATGAAGAAAAGGTTCATTAGGGCTTCAATTAGTCAGGTGTTATTCCAGTGTTTAACCATTACTCTGAAATAACTCTATAAATTCTAATCTGTCAGACTGCAATGGGTTTTCTGCCTGGTTTCAACAACCATGACATCATCTGAGTAGATATGTGAAGACTTAAAAATAAATATAATTTACTTTCCCAAAACCGAACAAGGCTACAATAATTCTATCCAGTCTGATCAGACTCTAGCTGCCAATATCAACTGTCAGAAACACTGTTTAGAAACTGAAGTTAAATAAAGCAGTTCGAGTAAAAGAAAGATCTGGAAGCTAAAGAAAAAGACAGAGTTCACTGCGAAGGCCTTTCAGAACAGTTCGGCTGACACTGGAGTAGTTGTTCAAAGGTCCACAGTTTGTGGTACATTACAAAAAAAAAGATCTGCATGGGCAGAAAGTTGTCATGTTTCACTTTGTACCATTTAGAGGTCAGATCAACTTCTGTTCACAGAAAGAAATGTTTCAACGCAACTGTACATTTTGCTCAGCGTGTAGGGTACAAAACAGATTTTGATTTGCAATGTTCCAGTGTGCAGTAACCTCGCCTTAACAGTAAAGATGAAAATGTCCTTGCCAATAGCAGCAGACTAACACATGGAATGGGAGACAGTGTGTTTGATTCAGTGCAGCTTGAGGTCAGTCCAGTGCTGCCAAAGTTGCACCAGCCTGATATCCGGGAGTGATTTTCTCATTGTTGTATGAGGTGTTCCATCACGGGTGACAGAAGCCCACACGGCCCCACAGGCCTTTCTGACTATTACATCAGAAGCAGACAGTCTCTGTGTGTCAGTGTGGCCGATCTGTTCAGACTCCATGTTAGGGGTACACTAGTATTTGTGACCAGTGGGTCACCTTTCAAATGACAATGCTAATAAAGTTAACTTCAGACTGGGCAGAATTAAATGACTTGTTATGGATTGGGAAATCCTGGACCATCGGTAATATTCACCCTTACGAAAAAAGTTTACTTCAAGTTTATTTTAGTAAGTATACTTATTTATATACTAAGCAAACTAAATTGGCTCACTTTTTAGTTTATTTAGTACACTTTAAAGTATACTTATAGTTTATTTTAAGTATACTTTTTAATACTTTTAACTAACCTGTGTAGTGCCCTTTAAGTTTATGAAGTAGACTTTTCTGAATGTTCCATACGCACAATACATACAGTCATTTATTGACATTTCCATTAATACTCCAATTTATAATTATTAGTATAGTACAAGAATATTGGGCTTCAAAATGTTTTGGTAGCATAGCATACTAATTCCATTAACTCAGTTCATGTATTGGGGCTTCATATCACACCTTTCTGCGTTTTCCTCTAATCATGCTCATCAGCGGCTCTTGTTGTCAATTAAGTGTTCGTATATATGTTTCCTCTGCCCCTATACTGTTTATGAGTTATTGGTCCCTGTGAATTGCTTCCCGTCACTAGGTTTGTAAAGGCTTTGTGTATTGTGCTCCTTTGTTGTGCCACGATAAGCGCACATTGAGTAGTTGTCTGCCCGTAATAGATTTATCTAATTATTCTTAGCTCCGGCTTCCCCGTGTTCATGTTACATTAGTGCATTGTTTAAGAATTAGACCTGAGAGGATTCATCTGAAACCCAGCTTTAATCTCCCCGTCTTGTCTACGTTATGTACCGTGAGCTTTTGAGACTGAAGTGTACAGGTGTTTATTTTTTTGGGCTGTCACTACCCAACTTAATAGCCAATGGCTATCATTATTTGTTTTGTGTAGAATAAATGTGAGTAAATCCTACATATCCTGCATACTGCCTCCTTCATACCAACATCTAAAACCCAGCACAATACAAGCATGTTATGACTGAACTAAATAATCCCCAATTACTTTAAATTGTAAATGATTGGTCTATTCTTGGAAATGTTCCTGTAGAATGACAATTCAATACGTACAAAAGTTCACATTTGAATTGCCATATCCGTAAGTCTGTTTATGTAACTTTCCATTACACACCGATACCCACATATTGGCATGAGAACAGGCAGTGTAAAAGCGTAGTGTCTGCAAAACTCTGAGCAACTGTGACTGTTCTAAATAAATCTGCGATGGTCTCTCTCGTTTATATCCTAAACGCAAACACACATAGGCTCTCAAACCTCTCCTGGGGACCCCCAGCTAATCCTCGTTCAACGTTGTATTGGATGAATTATAGAGGAAGCACAGATGAATCAAATTGTCCACATATCATCGAGCCATTGGCTGCTTGATTTATGTGGACTACTGTAGGCTACAACGTTACGTAAATGTGAGATGGCTGAGGGTGTCCAGGGAGACGTTTCCAAACACCTGCAGTGCACAGTAATGTACAGTCATTGAAACTCAAGATCAGGTAATTCTTCCCCACAGTCCTCATTGCTGCAAATAAAAATTGGTTCTTAGTCAACTTGTGTGATTAAATAAGAAAAAAAGCAGTCCTCTTGAGAATAGAAAATATAGACTGCGTTAACCCGTTTTTCAGTGCTGGGAACAATCTACGGCATAACATATTTACAGAACTCATCTTCAGATGGGGAAAAAAAATGTGTTCACTGTCAAATATCCGATTTCTTTGGGTGTCAAACACATAAACCGGAGTGCTGTAAAGGATCTTAAGGAGGGAAGCCCAATCACTGCACGGGACACGTTGAAGGAAGCAAGCATTAGGCACGGCGACCTATATCAGTCTCTCCATTCTCCAAGGACACTGGGATTTATGTGTGTTTAAGAGCTAACGGGGGCAGGAGCGGGACCACTGCTCAGAACGGGGCCACACCGAAAATCCCTTTGAGATTGTGGGGGTGAGAACACTGGATGGACACTTACTGATCATTTACACAGCTCCAGAGTTACTGCAGTGGCGAGAGAGAGAGAGAGAGAGAGAGAGAGAGAGAGAGAGAGAGAGAGAGAGAGAGAGAGAGAGAGAGAGAGAGAGAGAGAGAGAGAGAGAGAGAGAGAGAGAGAGAGAGAGAGAGAGAGAGAGAGAGAGAGAGAGAGAGAGAGAGA
>JACXGM010000631.1:19424-36457 GCA_016801145.1 Umbra pygmaea | reverse complement strand
CATTGGCTGAAGTGCACATTCATGCTACCTTGTGAATGGATAAAAGAAGATTTTGGTTGGTTTCTGGTGTAGCAGGTAGATTGTCACATTGGCATAAAGAGAGGGGGAGAGTGACAGATAAAGACAGAGGGGGTGAAGGAAGTGAGCCATACAGAGAAAGAGAAATATACTGAGGAGGATAGAGACAACGAAAGAGAGATTCAAATAATGTAAAAAAGACAACTGTAACCTGGTCATATTCTGTTTGGCAGATATTGAACGTGACCAACATAAGCTATTCAGAGAAATGTATATCCAAAGCAAGGATGGCTCCCGAAGTAGTACATCCCTGCTTAAAACCAGTATACCGGGCTGCCGAATTGTGAAGCGGTATAGTTACTGTCACAGTTTAGTTATGAAAATAATAATAGTGATGCAGTAAAGTCAATGTGTCACAGTATAGTAATAATAATAATATTGAAGCAGTAAAATCACTGTCACAGCATATAATAATAATAATAATAACAATAATAAGAAGCGGTAAAGTCACTGTGTCAGACTATAATAATAATAAAACTGACGAGGTAAAATCACTGTGTTAGACTATAATAATAATAAAACTGAAGAGGTAAAGTCACTGTGTTAAAGTATAATAATAATAAAACTGAAGCGGTAAAGTCACTGCGTCACAGTATAGTGAAGCGGTAAATTCACTGTGTTAAAGTATAATAATAATAAAACTGAAGCGGTAAAGTCACTGCGTCACAGTATAGCTGCGCTATTGAGAAAAGGGTTCAAATCCTGGTTGTTGGAATCCTGCTGTGTACTGAGGTCTGTCCGATTTGAGAATGTAACAAATGGCCAGTTTTTAAAGGAAATTTTCACTGAAAAATTGTTTCTTAATACAGTACTGTAGCTAGCAATTCAGGACAACTTGTAACATAAGTGTACAACGGGTCACAATATCACAATAACGGGTGCAATAGCTTTCGGCTCTGAAACCCACATGGATAAGCCAACACTCATTCTTTTCGGCTGATCTTCGTCTTTCCAACGGTACCAAGCTTTAGTTGCTAGCATATGCGGTTCGCGAGATAATCGCGATACAATCGCGCTTGACGCTCAAGAGCGTCGGTAGACTGTGGGCCAGATCAAAGTGGGCCAGACCCGGTGGGCTACATCTGGCCTGCGGGCCGTAGTTTGAACACCCCTGCTCTAGAACATCAAGCGCGATCATCTCGTACATGCTAGCAGAGGTGGACATTTACTTGAGTAAAAGTACTTTTCTGAGTAACTCTAAGTTCACAAGTTTTGGGAAGTCCCTACTTAAGACCAAATTGATCAGGTAAAGGGAGTTCATATACAAACAAGTTCCCATTGTTTGTATCAAACAAGTTGTGAACTTGGAGATCATGACTTACTCTGTGCTCAAACTGATACTTGGAGCTCCAGTCGTTTCCAGTGGGAATCATTTACAGGATATTTTTTTTCATTGGTTGTTGCATTAAATCTTACCCAGATACAATAGTGCTATTTTCTGATTTTCTGTGTAGCCCATTTATTTTTTGTAATTGGCTGATAAGTGGCAGGCTCGACAATCCGAAAAGGGGAATTCCTGCACAACCGGAGGCTGCAGTTTTAGGACCCCAGTTCTAGGACCGCAGTTTCAGGACCCTCGTTTTTTGTGTCTAGATTGCAGCGTGATACAGACAGGCGATTTTTACTTATATATATTATATATATATATATATATATTATTACATCCATAAACCTTACCTTAACCCTAACCACTCTAAAACCTTGATGTTAAGCCCATCTAAAATATATTTGTGAGACTTTTCAATGCTCCACAGTAAAGCGTGGTTTGTCCACTGGGGGTTGCCGTAGGTGTGAGACTTACGTAAGGGTTATGTTGTGAACGGGGCTAGTTGAGTTTGGTGAAGTGAATACAAGTGGTGATTCCAGATTGTGTCTGTGTTTCATTTCCATATAATCATACTAACTACGAACCCACAAATTACCACTGTCTATAACATTTATTAAACTTAACAAAAACCTCTAAATTAGTAAAAGTCTATAGATGGGACGGTTGTTAATGTGTACGTTTTAAGCGTCAACACAAAACACTAAGGTCCTGAAACTGCGGTCCTAGAACTGGGGTCCTAAATCTGCAGCCTCCGGTTGTACAGGAACATACTACTGGACAATCCAGGGGAGACGCGCTTAATTCCTGCCGGTTCCATAGAGTGGAGCGGCATATAAAATTTTATACAAAAAAATTTCGGCGTGAGAAATACAATGTGTGGCGGGAGTGCGTGACAAAACAGTGAAATGAGTGACTGTCACGCTCAATGCGTGACAATTGAGAGACCTGAAGGCTACTCCCCAGTCAAGTGACTTCATCTTTAGCTAGCTAGTTAGCTAGCAATTTAGCTACTATACCTTGACCAGTAGATCAATCAGTAACTTAACTTCTAGATTTTTCCTACCTAGCTCCAATTCATACAGACTATATTCTGTCAACCATTCTTTTTTATTTTACCATTCGTTCAAGTATTTACACAAAATAAATATACACACTAGGCCGTGCTAATCGGCAACACTGACTAGTCAAGAGCCGGCTTGACGCCAAGTCATCAGGAAGTCAACCGAATGCCTCCCCAGAATCTAGCTGTGGTTTGAAAAAATAACTACAATGATGTAAAAAAAGAAATTGTAGTGAAGTATGGAAAATTACGCTGTCTGAGTTTAGAATTACTGAACACTTTGAAAAGGTGAATTTAGTGACTATCATGTCAGAAATATGGCCGGCACAATGATTTGGGGTGTTTAGGGGTCTGGAGTAATCCTTTAACGTTTAAGCCGTAGGGATGGGAAGATTGATACACACTGATCCATCCAAGTTTTTTTTTCAAAACATGTATTTGATACACTGCTGATTTTGCAGGTTTTCCTAATTACAAAGCATGTAGAGGTCTGTAATTTTCATCATAGGTACACTTCAACTGTGAGAGACGGAATCTAAAACAAAAATCCAGAATATTACATTGTATGATTTTTAAATAATTGATTTGCATTTTATTGCATGACATAAGTATTTGATCACCTACCAACCAGTAAGAATTCCAGCTCTCACAGACCAGTTAGTTTTTCCTTAAGACGCCCTCCTGTTCTCCACTTACCTGTATTAACTCGTTACCTGTATAAAACACCTGTCCACACACTCAATCCATCAAACAGACTCCAACCTCTCCACAATGGCCAAGACCAGAGAGCCCGGTAAGGACATCAGGGATAAAATTGTAGACCTGCACAAGGCTGGGATGGGCTACAGGACAATAGGCAAGCAGCTTGGTGAGAAGGCAACAACTATTGGCGCAATTATTCGAAAATGGAAGAAGTTCAAGATGACTGTCAATCTCCCTCGGTCTGGGGCTCCATGCAAGATCTTACCTCGTGGGGCATCAATTATCAACAGGAAGGTGACGGATCAGCCCAGAACTACATGGCAGGACCTGGTCAATGACCTGAAGAGAGCTGGGACCACAGTTTCACACTACGCCGTCATGGATTTAAATCCTACAGCACACGCAAGGTCCCCCTGCTCAAGCCAGCGGATGTCCAAGCCCGTCTGAAGTTTGCCAATGACCATCTGGATGATCCAGAGGAGGAATGGGAGAAGGTCATGTGGTCTGATGAGACAAAAGTAGAGCTTTATGGTCTAAACTCCACTCGTCGTGTTTGGAGGAAGAAGTACAACCCCGAGAACACCATCCACACCATGAAGCATGGAGGTGGAAACATCATTCTTTGGAGATGCTTTTCTGCAAAGGGGACAGGACGACTGCACCGTATCTAGGGGAGGATGGATGGGGCCATGTATCACGAGATCTTGGCCAACAACCTCCTTCCCTCAGTAAGAGCAGTGAAGATGGGTCGTGGCTGGGTCTTCCATCATGACAATGACCCAAAACACACAGCCAGGACAACTAAGGAGTGGCTCTGTAAGAAGCATCCCAAGGTTCTGGACTCCAGACCTGAACCCAATAGAAAATCTTTGGAGGGAGCTGAAAGCCCGTAATGCCCAGCGACAGCCCCAAAACCTGAAGGATCTGGAGAAGGTCTGTATGGAGGAGTGAGCCAAAGTCCCTGCTGCAATGTGTGCAAACCTGGTCAAGAACTACAGGAAACGTATGATCTCTGTAATTGCAAACAAAGGTTTCTGTACCAAATATTGAGTTCTGCTTTCAGATCACATACTTGTTCTCCCTACTGTATGTGCTATCTTTAAATAGAAATATATATTTGTAATGAAAGAGAATGTGCAGCAGAGGCTGAGAAGTGAGAAACCAGGCATGCAGAGAAACAAACACGTGCACAGCCATCAGAGAACACAGATAAATACCCCCTTTTCATGTACATAATCAGACTTTGAGCGAATACCTGCTGCTACACTTGGAGAAACTATAAAAATAATGTTACTCAGCTGCCCTTATAGAAGAACCCTTCTATGTT
This sequence comes from Umbra pygmaea, assembly GCA_016801145.1. Lineage (NCBI taxonomy): Eukaryota > Metazoa > Chordata > Actinopteri > Esociformes > Umbridae > Umbra > Umbra pygmaea. The sequence continues at coordinate 31,963 of JACXGM010000631.1, read as the reverse complement.
TCCCAAAAGAGATTCCACCGACAACCCTTTTTAATACATTTAGAACCCTTTCCAATAATGATTGTACATAATCAAAAAGGGTTGTAGTCAAACCAAATGTTTTTCTGGAAATCAAAAGTGAGATCCCTTAACACAGACTGTCATGGTCGACCCCCTCAGAAGAGCGGACATTAATCATTTTCTCCCCTGTATGTTATCAGAATCAGAAAAATATTTATTGCCAAGTCAGTTTTAACAAACAAGGTTTTTTTTCTGGTCTGCTGATGCATGACTTTTTTGAAAATTAATCACAGAAATGTTAACTTTTAACAACTTTTAAGGTGAAGGATCTGAGAAGAATGTTAATAGAATATTTACAGTGTGTATGTATGAACCAGGCTGTTCTCATAGCGATACATACAAAATCATACAAAATCGTAAAAACAAAACATACCTCCACATGACGTTTCCGAAAGCAGGAAAATGTATGCCTTGTACGTTTACGAAACATAAAAAAGTCAGTTTACCTTAACCTTACCCTAACCTCAACCTCACATTACCCTAACCTTATCCTCATTAACCTAGCATATTATCCCTGAACTAAACGTTCCCAAGTACTTTAAATTGTAAATGATTTTCTATTCTCAAAAGTGTTTTGGTAGAACAGAGGTTTAATATGTAAAAAAACACATTGTAAGTCTGCCAATGTACAGTACATGTAATGTGGCAAAATTTCCATTACGTACAATTACCCACGTCTTGCCATGGCAATGCATTGTATGAAAAGGTATATGTTTATCTAAAGTATATGAACAGTGTAATGTAACAATATAATGCAAACAACAGCAAAATGTAAAACATTTTTAAACTGTGTTTATTTTTAAACTGTTATGTTGATTGAGAACCTGTATTTGGTTTCAGTTTCCTTCTTGTGGGTTATGTAGGTTTAGTACCTGTGTGTGGTTTCAGTTTCCTCCTTGTGGGTTATGTAGGTTTAGTACCTGTTTGTGGTTCCAGTGTCCTCCTTGTGAATTATGTAGGTTTAGTACCTGTGTATGGTTTCAGTTTTCTCCTTTTGGGTTATGTAGGTTCAGTACCTGTTTGTGGTTTCAGTGTCCTCCTTGTGAGTTATGTAGGTTTAGTACCTGTGTGTGGTTTCAGTGTCCTCCTTGTGAGTTATGTAGGTTTAGTACCTGTGTGTGGTTTCAGTTTCCTCCTTGTGGGTTATGTAGGTTTAGTACCTGTGTGTGGTTTCAGTTTCCTCCTTTTGGGTTATGTAGGTTTAGTACCTGTGTGGTTGCAGTTTCCTCATTTTGGGTTATGTAGGTTGAGTACCTGTGTGGGTTCAGTTTCCTCCTTGTGGGTTATGTAGGATTAGCACCTGTGTGTGGTTGCAGTTTCCTCCTTGTGGGTTATGTAGGTTTAGTACCTGTGTGTGGTTTCAATTTCCTCTTTGGGGGTTATGTAGGTTTAGTACCTGTGTGTATTGTTTATTCTGTTATCCCACTTCACATATCAAAACCATATCACATTTGTTCACAGTCCAATAAATCATCATCAATTAGTCAACCTAGCTGCATTCATTAAATAATGAATTACGTTGTGTTTGCGTGTTTGTATGTCGTATTGTTGCTTGTTCGTCTTTGACAATTTGTATTGTGAATTACATGTGGTTTTTCGCTTTAAATAAATATTTATGGATTAAACACAGCTTGTTTTGTCTTTAATACTTTGTGCCTGTCAGGTTTCAACAACATTTAACATTGTTACATAGACAGAAATTAAAAAAACAGGTTACACTTTATCCGAATTCCATCTGTAGGTGCTCTACAGATAGTTTGTTGATGATATGACTATCAACAAACTACCTGTTGATAAACAACTATTTGTGTAGTTTAAGGGTAGAGGTAAGTTTAGAATATGGTTTAGGGTAATGGTTAAGGTTAGGATTAGGGTTAGGGTTAGTAGTTTGTTAAAATGTTGTTGATAGTCTGCAGATAATCTGTAGAGCATCTACAGATTCACTTTTTGGACTCTCAAAATAAAGTGTTACCAATTGGAACAAATGGAACAGCAACTAGTAACAATTATAATAAATACTTATGTCTTTGGAATATGTTCTAGAATATCCTCAATTGTCATTAGTAAAATGGTAATTGTTACTAATAACTACAAAAGTATTACTACCTGTATCTTTTAAGTAATGACTAGTATGTTTCAGAGTAAAAACAGCTATCCATATAGACTGCCCTCAAAGAACTCAAAAAACATTATTTCATACAAACAAGGCTATCACACAGGCACTCTAAAAGCAGTAAGAAGAAGAATATAATTGTCTGAAAATTGCATTGTGGGATATTGTATTACATTTGGTCATAAGGGGATTGTCTCTCAAGCCCATGGTCAGCCAATCGAGACTTCAAAACAAGAGAGACTAAGAGATAATAGCCCCCAACCTGATAGGATAATTATACAGTGCGTCTAGAAAAACCAACTGCATTTGGGCGACTGCACTGCAGAGCCTCTGGGATATTAAGAGGGATTGTGTGCACTGATGAGATGGAGCAGCCGCTCTTGTCAAAGAAGACTAAATGCTGCTGACTAGCTATTGGATTATCTTCTTTCAATGTGTGGGAACTAATTGTAGAGGTATCCATGCAAACATTATCACATTCACCCCATGTGGATATTTTGTGGGAAAGGTGGTTACTAGCAAGCCCACACCATACACGCACAAAGCTACATGCATGTGTAACATAAATGACCCATTAACAATTGCACAAGCAAAATACGAAATACTTATTGAACTTATTGCGTGTGCACAGTCGCATGCCACTGACTAACAATGAGTGAATCAGGGGGAGGTGAGTAAACATCATGAGCTGTGATGCATGTCGTCACCCTCCTATGTCTGAGCATGTCAAACTGACTGCCCAAAAGGCAGCAGGTCCAACCAGATACTCTACATAGCAGTCCTCACGCCACCAAGCTCAACAGATTTACGGGAAGTGGGGCCTATAGTACACCTTGGGAACTCGATTCCTTGATATCATTTGGCAGTGTGATATGAGAGATGTAAAAAAATATATAGTAGGAATTAGGACTTCCATAAGCATGAGGAACAGAATATAATGTTCAGATGCTGATTGAAAAACAAACAATTGAGGGCATCTGTGCTGTGCTTGCTAACATCCCTCAATAATTCCAATTCCATTCAATTCCTTATTGGAAAGATTTTTGTTTACCCAGTGGCACTCTCTAGATTGACCTTTGTCTTTCACTTTGATCCCCGTAATTGAAATAGCTTGTTTGTGTTGCTCTGGCATCTGCCAACCAAAATAAAGAATTCAATTTGCTGGCATCGCTTCACTATCCTCTTTTGCTCCAAAGGCTGAAAAGAAAATAGTAATTAGTGGAGATCCAGAAATAGGATTGGGAGGCTGTTGAAAAACCGTCAATTACAGTGAGAAGAGCTCGGAATAAGAAAGAGGATAAAGCAATGTCACTGGGCATGCAGTAACCTTGTCTTCTATGGATTATTAAGATATTTTAAGAAACACAGTTATTAACTAATGCAGAATTGTTTTCAATTCAATATCCAATCAATATTATTTAGTTTTTCTTACTAGGCCTGTCTCACAAATACATATTTAATTGAAGTAGCATTCAAAAGCAATACTCCATCGGGGCTGATTGTAGTCTAGGGGGACTCCAAATGTCACAAAGAATGTATGTAGTCTAGAGGGACTCCAAATGTCACAACAAATGGAATACTCGCTATCCTGCTGAAGCTCAAAACAGTTGCTTGGTCCCAATGTGTGGGCGATTCCGACATGAGTTGGCGCTTGCATGAGATTGTCACCTTGTGATTCAGCAGTACACTAAGCAAGTAAAGAAAGAGGGAAAATGAGAGACTGTATGGATATTAAGGTTCTGTCTGTAAAGGTGTTTGTTTTTTAATTAGTGTTCCACTCAGCAACCTGGCTCTCTTTTGAAACACACTATACCATTCTTCCTGGTCTAAGAGTTCAATGTTACTCAGCCTACATTCTGAACAATTATGGGCCAGTTTCGTAGACACAGATTAAGCCTAGTCCTGACCTAAATAATACAGTTGAATGGAAATCTACATTGATCTTGCGTTTGTAGGCGAAGGCTTAATCCTTGTCCATGAAACCGGCCCTAACAGTAAGTACAAGTTTAGACACACTTGCCCATTGAAGTGAAGATGTAAGTCTGACCAAACATTTGACTGGTACTGTACATATTTACTAACATACCTAAGTGAACAAACCACTGATTTGAAAGTTGAACAAACTACTGTACAGTATACTCCAAATCAAATGTGGCCCTGTCGTTTTCAGTTGGTAAAGCACAGCACATACAACACTAGGGTTGTGGGCACTATTTCCAGAGGGGACCACTATGAAAATGAAGAAACAAAATGACCATTTACAAACGTATTACCGTAGGTTACTCTAGATATGACTGTCTGCTTAAAACTACTTTCAACAGTTCTTCCTCTGGTTTTATCACAAAAATATTACTTCAGAATTAAGATTTGAAGATGTCTGTCAAAAATGTTGCCTTTTTTTGTGCAATTGTGAGGAAAAACACCTGCTGCTACTGTTGAAAAGAAAATGATTTCCAGCTTTCTGGACAGAAAGTTGTATTGATTAACTGTTATCAAAGAGGCACTTACGTCGGCCATTTGTGGAAAGTGCATAACAGTACCTGCCTTCAGAGGAGAATGGGGAGAATCGTAAAACAAACTGTAGATAAATGTAAATAAAACTATATTACAGTATGCGGCGAAGGACCACAGCATCTGTTATTAATTGCTTTTGAAAAAGACAAATCTGTCAAGGAGAGAGACCCCAATCACTAGAGCATTATATAGACAACTTACCAATTGCCTTTATGTTTCCTTATTTAAATCATTACTTGTATCCATTATATACTACAGAACTTAAAATGTTAATGTTGAAATGTTCATGTAATTGATGTGACGTGTTGTGATTCAGAGGCTGATAATTGTTGTTTGAGCTTATCTGACATACAGTACTGGTACAACATAGAATAGCCACTGATATGGGGCAATATATGATTTGGGCAATGTTGTCATTTTTGCTCTAACTTTTAATCACAGGGGAATAAATCCAGTTGTACAATCATCTAAAAAACTCTCAACTTGGTGTTTTGACTGACTGAAATCACATTTGTAAAGACTGTATTTTTCTTTTTTCTTTTTACTGGCTGCCAAAGCTGCCCAATAATCCAATTTAACATGGCTCCATATGTATAGTTGTTTTGCACATTATTTACCAGTTACGTTTATTAGGCACAAACGTTTAATCTGAAAAACAGCCACAAAATCTCTAACTTTTCAGTATAATTCAAAATTACACATTGACTGTTCATTTCTACTAGGAACAAAATTTTCTGGAAAACAATGCTAAATGTTTGTAAATTCATAAACTTATAATGGGACCAAGTACTAAACTATTTGAATTTTTCAAGTAGATGAAAATAGCCTAAAAAATAACATGAGGCTTTACTTTAACATCATTTTTCTGTCAGTTATAAATCTATAGCTAGAGTGCAGAGCCTAAAAAAGGTTGTCAATGTACAAATACTTCTATAATACTGTACACACAAAATATGTTTTTTAAAGAAATGTTTACTATACATTCTAAAAACCTAGAAGTACCTAATAAGTACAACTAGGCAGGCCCGGATTAAGAATTCAGAGGCCCCTGGGCACAATGTCTTGTATGGCCCCCACCCCACCCACACAATATATATTTTTTTGTAACTATTTGCTGGTAACACCCATAGATTGTATAATTACTGGATGGAGCCATGTGTGACGTCACCCATTGGTTTGTTCGAAATTGCCGTTACGGGCTCAGACATCTTGGTTGCGGCTGTGATGATTTTAGACTAGAGGGAGGAGTATTCTAGCTAGCTAACTAATATTAATTGGGATACTAACGAAAAACAGTATTAAAACATAAGGTAAAACAAAATGTAATGTTACTTACCGGAAAAATGTGAAATGCCAACTGCTTTGAGTGTCTTGTCGTACAACCGAACGCCATAACCACGCCCTAAATGCCCCTTTGCTTTATCGCCGATTTTAAAATCATCAAGTCTATAATTTAAAAAATGAACATCATGATAAACTGCAGAAGGCTTAAACCTAGCGATTGAGACCATATACTCATTATGAAAATATTTACTGAGGTAATAAATCAAGTATGTTATGTCTCTCATTCTTATAGACTATTACAGAAACCGAGCTCTTTTGCAACCAGACGTATTACCCCCAGCTGGAATTCAGATAGACTGCAGGTTTAAGGCACTTCCTCATTTGCGTCAATTTGCCAAACCGGATGCTCACCCAGTGGTAACACCTCTAGTGAGCAACTAGCTGGCATATGCAAGCACATAGTGCCTCACCTTTACCAATCCAGTTCTATGAATCAAAATTTTCCATAATTCACACACAAACACATACACACACCCATTAATGTTTCCTTTCTGTCCTGTCCTCCTCGGTTCTCCAGGGGTTGCCACTTTCTCTCTCTTTGTTTGATGATTGAATGGTAGTAGAAATATTACAAGATGCTGTAAGTGTTCTGGTATAATATTGGTTGCTTACAAATTACAATTGCTGTTGTATGACCTGTCCAAATATTGACAAATGTACTACATGTAAGTCGCATTGGATAAAAGTGTCTGCCAAATGCCCTAAATGTAAATATCAAATGTAAAAAAAAGCAGCTTGTATTTTTGTTTTTTGATAATACTATATTTCATTTAACCTAAAAACTTTATGACAGCCACATCCATCCCGCTTGAGCACCTCCCGCCACTACTGTTTCTCTCCATCTAGCTGCTGCGCTAGTTTAGCGTTCACAGACCCGCTCCCAGTGACAGATAAGCGCCGAAGCAATGCTAACGTACAATTACAATGCTCTGTTCTTTTCTCATGCTCACGTTCGGGGTGTTTCCAGTCAGAAAAAACACAAACAAATGTATTTTTCTTGGTAGAAAAAAGCATATAGGTAAAGCAAAAAATATTACCTGTAGATGGTGAATAGGCGATCCAGTTTCTGGAAACTTTTTCCCTATTTGGCAGTTGACAGCACAGCTGATCATTAGTAAGGAAGCGCACCTTACCACCCAAACCCCCATCACGAGTTGAGGCTAGATATTTGCTCTTTCTATTATTAAATGCAGCAGGTCCACGACCGATAAGAACAGCATGTGCATCCTCGTTGAATGCCCCCCACAATGTCGGGCCAGACACCTGATTAAACCACTGCTCGCTGCTGCTACCCATATATGGAGGACCAAGTCTGCCAAAATAAGAAATTAAAAAAAATAAAAAATATGTGCATCAATAAAAATATTTATACATAAAAATAGACATTATACATTTAATAATCAATATTTTTCCCTATTTATTTATTTCTGTGATAATTTATTTCAGTTTTTATACATTTTTTTTATTAATTTATTTCCATATTATTTTATTTCTGTATTTATTTGTTTCCATATATATTTATTTCTGTATTTCCAGATCCTTAAGCTAATGAGGAAGCTGTCAATCAAAGCATGTCACGGTGTCACCTTTTTCCCATTGGTTAATCGGTATCGGAGTGTGATGATCGATTTTACATGCCTAGATTACTACGTTAGTAGGCTTCATACAGTCTCTTGCCAGAGATTTGAGTGTTGGCTACCCTAGATAAAAATGCTAGCTTTGGTTATTATTTGATTATTAGCTTTTTCGCGTGGAGGGATCTTGCTGAAAGTATATTGCAGTAAGCAGCATCTAACGACACAGACGTTGACCCTGCAGTGTAGGAATTTGGATGAAGTGTGATCATTGCCTTAATTTTTCGATATACGATTCCGTTAATGCCGGAGCAGTCGGACGCCCTTCTCATTGTAGCCTATCAATTTCATCAAAGAATAGAACAGCCAGTGCAATGTTCCGTTGTCTTGAAAACACAAGCACACAAACACACCAAGTCACCCACACACAAACAGAAACTAAGTTCGCCGGAGCGAGAGAGCAGCTACGGTAGTTAACGGAGAGGTGACACAACAGCGGACACCGAAGCCACAAAAAAACGCAACTAATCGGCAAAGTTAGTTGGATTTTCTGTTTGTGATATTGCATCTCGTTTTGGGGTTGGTGAAAAATCATTTATCCTACAAACCAACCCCATGTGTGGGCCAGATCTGGGCCAACACTTCTGGCTAGCTGGGTCCCCAGCTGCGTTTTTTACGTTCACAATCTGGTTCTATCACAGACCGTATATATGGTTTCTATCTCCCGCTCTTGGCTTGCTTGCTATGGCTGAACGATTAAGTCCCGCCCTCTCATTAGCTTAAGGATGTAGAAATACGGAAATAAATATATACGGAAATAAATAAATACAGAAATAAAAGAATATAGAAATAAATGAATATAAAAATAAATAAATACAGAAACAAATGATCACAGAAATAAATAAATAGGGAAATAATATTGATAAATAAATGTATAATTTTATATTTGTATATTTTTATGTAAATTTTTATGTATAAATATTTGTATTGATGCCTATATTCATTTATTTATTATTTTGGCAGACTTGGTCCTCCATACCCGTACAGCTAGCAGGTTGTGCTGCGCAACAGATCCTACAGTCCGCTTGATTCAGCGCGGGGTTATTTGAAGGCTCTGCAAGGGCAGGTTGTTATGTCAGTGCTTTCCACACCTGCACTTGACCAATTATATAATTCTATTTAAATGAATACAAATATCAGCATGCCATTCTCTAGTTATACATGGTGTCATTATCTGAAATGTATATATATATTTTCCTTTGCTTGGGCCCCAAGTGCGCATGGGCCCCTGGGCCAGTGCCCATAATGCCCATTGGGTAATCCGGGCATGCAACTAGGGATGTGACTATGGCAACCCTGTGGTCTTTAGCATATTGTGTAATTTTTATGATGCACAAATCTCCCCAAATAACAACTTACTCGCTTTATAAACACATTACCACATTTATTGACTAGTGTGACAGCAATATAAAAAAAAGAAAAAAGAATATCAGAGCCAGTGCATTGCCGCTTTACTGACAGATTGTGTAATTACTTGTCATGGATACAGCTTGTGTAATATTAAAGACCAATCTGTTGTAATCTTATTTGTGACGTCATTGGCCATAATGTACCATTTGTCAGCCGAGGTGCTGTGGGAAACTAATCAGCCTTGGAGAATTCCTGAGTTGAAGTTTAATAATGATTACCAAAAAATATATAATTTTCTCTGGTCAAATTGGTTGTCAGGCAGAAATCATTGCAGACCAAAATCTTTCTATGATGCTACTCTTGTTTCAGGAACAAATGTAATGAAGAATTACAGTGTTTTTTAAACTAGTCCAGTGTCGTTACTGAAAATGTACAAGTATGAAACCTGTTTCATCCTTCTTCAAAGCCTTTAATCTTCACCATTCACACAGAAGGGAGACCAGTCCATATTGACATGTACTGAGTTGTGGATATAAGGGAAGTTCACAGTCAGTGATGACAACATGATTAAACTCCAAAATCAAGCAAGGTGACCCAACTCATACAGCTGTACTGCTTAAGGACTCGCTGCAATCAAAAGCTATATTTTGTTATTTAATTTTCATTCTATTTTTTAATAGATTTTTACATGCTATGAATATGAATTAGGGCCTTTTTTTGAACATTTGCCTGGAAATTCGACAGACTTCAGTTTAAATTAAACTATTTCCCTTGTGATCTCACAATACGGATATGATTGTAGGCAAATAACTGTTGATCTTAGTAGGTGGCTAGACAGTCCTATAAAAAAATCAAGGCTGTCTATGTACAGTAGATATCTTTAGAATTGTTTGCAATCGCCCACACAATACTGTAGGCCCCAAAATATTTATTGACATATTTCTTTTGAGTTAATTTCATTGAACAAACACAAAGAGGAATTATCTAAAAATGTGCAAAACAAAAAATATTTTAAAGCAGTCTGAGCCACTGTGTACAGTCAGACAGGTGCATTAGCAACCTAGACTATTAAATAAAAAATAAAAAAACATTTCATAGTACGAAAACAAATGGTATAGTCATACTTTTTTCTACTAATATAATTGCTCTGTGAAAGAGAAGAGAAGTAATAGGTTCATTTTCAAAAGATTTCAACAGTCTACAAATATATGCTTTCAGAGGTAACAGCGGTAAGCTTTTTTCCAAAAATTTAATGAGAATCGAGAACACATTTGTTCTTTGAGCATTCCTCCTCCATACAGACATTTTTCAGATCGGTGACACACTTTGTCTATGCCTGTGGACTGCCCTTTTCAATTCAAACCCAAAGTTTTTGATGGGGTTTAAGTCTAGGGACTGAGATGGCCATTCATTACGTTAAAGGTTAATTAACCTTTTCTGTGTGAATTGTGATGGGTGCTGACAGCTTAGAGTTTTTGTTTGCTGTAAAATCCAATTGAGGACAATTTTCAGCTTCCTGGCAAGGCAACAATGTTTCAGATTAAGTTTCCAGGGACTAAGAAAACTATTAATAAAGCAAAGTGTGTTTTTATTAACACAAACTGTGTTCACCTATCCTTTGACCCTTGAAATACTCAGGACAATTTGAATAATTACATAAACAACCCTGAGTAAATAATAGGCGGTTGAGAGCCCACCCAAATGAACTCATTGTACTATTACAATCATATTAACTTTGTTATCACAAAATAGGCCATAGGTTCCATATGAACTGAAGAATACATTTTAGGGATTACAACAATACATTTTAGGGATTAGAGCAGCTCTTACACCAAAAAGCATTCATTTTATTCTCACATTTTCGCCTTTAATTCAAATTCATAGCGAGTAAATGTCACAAAACATCACTTAACCACAGTAAATGTATTTTTACTTTGATAAATGATAAGCACAGATCTGCCTTTAGAACAAGTTCATTCCTGTAGAACAAGTTGATGTGTAGGATGAGTTTCTGAATGGTGCCTTCCACGATGACAATAATCTTCCAAAACATTACATTGAACGGCATAATCGAGAAATTATCATTCAAATATAATCTACCTCTTCTACAAGGGAATAAATGTTTGTGTTTTTTTGTTATTTTCACCACACCTAATTTAACCCTTGTTCATTTTCAATGTTTACTCAAATTATGCAAAAATATTTTTTTCAACCTGAAACTCATTGGCCTCGGCTCATTTTCTGTGAAGAACATGTAAAAAGAAGTCATTTAGTACACACTGGGCACCCCCCTACACATTTAAATTACATACGTGATGTTCGGGTCCAATTGGATCCAAGGACAATAAAACAGGTGAAACATGACAAAAACTTTAAAACATTTTTAAATTGTACCTTCACTCTTTATTCCTTCAACCTGGGGAAGGTGTTTGGGTTTCTGTGTGTGTACTGCACATCCCCTCACCCCCGACATACACTGCACAGAAAACCTATCTCGTCCTGCTTTTCCCACAATATTCACCCTCCCAAATTTTTTGGGAAACTGCACAATGTTATTTAAAATATTGGGGGTCCGCATGGAGTAGTGGGCTAAGTCGCCATGATAGTCATGGGTTCAAGCCTGACTATGGCTCCCTTTGACTTTCCCCGTGCCTCCTGCACGAGGCAGCGCAAATTGACATAGCGCTGCCTGGGATCAGACGGGCGCAGACATCTTGGTTGCGGATGTGACGATTTTAGATGAGAGGGAGGAGTAATCTAGCTAGCTGATATTAATTGGGATGCTAATGAAAAACAGTATTAAAACAAAATGTAAAACAAAATGTAACGTTACTTACTGGAAAAACTGAACTGCCAACTCCTTTGAGTGTCTTGTCGTACAACCAAATGCCATAGCCATGCCCTAAATGCCCCTTTGCTTTATCGCTGATTTTAAAATCAACGAGACCATAATTCGAAAAATTAACATCATTATATATTGCAAAAGGCTGAAATCTAGCGATTGAGACCATATACTCATTATGAAAATGTTTATTGAGGTAACAAATCAAGGAGAAGTGTCTCTTTCTCATAGACTATTACAGAAACCGAGCTCTTTTGCAACCAAACATATCGCCCCCAGCTGGAATTCAGATAGAATGCAGGTTTAAGGCACTTCCTCATTTGCGTCAATTTGCCAAACCGGATGCTCACCCTGTGATCCTGCCACATCGCTCTCCAGTGACTCCTTGTGTCCAGATTGGGCACCTGTGGTTTCAATCAAGGAAGTATAGTTGGGGAACGTAATGATCCCGTGCTAATGATTCAAAGACAGCAAAGCTAATGTAAAAGGAGCTACATCCACTTTGGAATATGAAGAATGATCTGAACATGAGGATCATGTCTCTGTCAAATGGGAGCATGACAGTGAGTTGAAAAAGAGGATGAGATCATCAGACAGCCAGGACAACCCATCAACAGCCAGCCCTAGGACCAGCCAGTCAACAGCCAGCCCAGGGACCAGCCAGTCAACAGCCAGCCCAGGG